>VUQR01035960.1:19857-35407 GCA_015108515.1 Hemichromis elongatus
CATCACTCTGAGTGTATCAAACATTGTTTCTTTTATTTTATGTGATAAAGCTCTCAGTGCCAGTTTATTTTTCTCACTTCCCATTAAGTCCACTTAATACCAGCTGTTAATATCCTGAGCCTTAATTGTCAGATCTAATAGAAATCTTAGCCCTTGGGTCACAGTGAGTGGAGAGATTAAAAAAAAAACATGATTCATGGAAAGGGTGGGAAACTGTGGAGCTCCGCGGGGCTTTCACAGCTTCTCCATGTGAAAAAGACGACTTTGTGGTTCATGGATCGCTAGTGGCCGACATCATGCAGCTCCTTCAGCTTGCACGTAATGGAGCACGCACGCACACGGCTCGTGCACGCGCACATTACAGTCTGATCGGTGCAGGCACGCCGATGGTCAAAACGACCAAGAAATGCACGAATCCACTTAGGCACACACGTTTGTCAAGAAGCACACGTAGCTCTCGCCCCCCACCCCACCCCAGCCCCGCTCCATGGCTTCCATCTGGGTGATTTGTGTCCCGCGATCCAGGCTACTCTGCACGATTGAATAAATCACATCAGGTTGGGAGTGACTCATCACATGTTGACGGGACGCCTAATGTCATTTGAAGGTTAGGTGAGCACGAGATTGGGCCTCGCAGCGCCTCCTCTGACACACTTTCACGTTGCGATGTTGTCTTGATGCAAGCGTGTTGGCTCTCTCTATCTCTCTTTTTTACACACACACACACACACACACGTTCTCATCCACGCTAAACAATCCAAAAACACACTTTAACACACTGTGCCGGCTGACATATTATCCTTCTGTGCAAAACGGGGGCCATCAGTTCAACCCCCCCACCCCCACCCCCTCCGCATACCCCCTCCGCCTGTTTGTTTTGTTCTTCATGTTCCATTTCCCCTCCGCATACCCATGATCCCTCTTGTCACTGTAGTCATTGTCATGCATCCATGCCTGAAAAGCTGCCAACGCACTTCCTGCCTGTCACACACACGCACACACAAACGCACAGTTGCAAGCACATGAATGATAAAACTCAAATAAATAAACTCATGAACACGCTCACCCGCCCGACATCCCCGTCCCTCATACATACATACAGCTGTAACATCTTGGCCTGCTTATCTACCTGCCTGTCTGTCTGCCTCGAGGAAGTAAGATGTGTAATTTCTGTCTTGTGGCGTTTCTGTCATAAACCAACAGCAGCGATAAAACAAACTGGCTGCGTTTCCACATTTGGATCCCGCACAGGCGAATACAGTCGAGGCAGTCCAAAGCTTTTTCCTTTCCATTCTCCATCCACATGTGTTAAAGAGCTAATTGTCAGGTTTGCATGGAAGGGTGATGATGGGTGTGAGGTTTTACTTCTGAGGCATGGCCGATGCTGTTATTCACTAGTTAATCCCTTTCCTTACCCAGACACTAACGTGCTTTCTGCCATTTGTTCTTGGCCAGTTGGGGTTCTGGGCTCGACATGCTCCATGCCTCTAATTATTCCTCCCAATGCTGTCAAACGATAAAATGCTCTGTGACTGAATGTGCCACTAAAGCACAGATGAAATGTAACGCCCGCCTTCCCAGCTGCGCAAACATAATTTCGCAAATTTCCCTTTCTTATTCCAAATATCTTCTGTTTTTTTTTTTTTTGTGCAGCTCGCTTGAATAAATAGCGAAGTCTACATAATAGTTGCCGTCTGTCCGTATAATTTCACCTCTTTTCTTTCTGCCAAAAACATGCATCCTGCATCCTTTCTCTCTCACTCTGTGTCTTCCCCTCCCTTTGAGTGTCTCAGGCTGTGTCCTGCTCTCTGGGCGTGTCTGGCCTTGATAACAAACAAAAAAAATAATATTGTCTAGGTAATACAGAATTCAATTTCACAAGTTTATTGTTCTGTTTAAATTTTTTCTCCCATATCTGTGAATGTGAATGAAAGTAGGAAACATTCCTATAAAAAAATAAATAAATAAAACACTTCACATCAACCTCACCCTCCATCTCCTGTGTGCACTGTGGTACAGAAGATTTATAAACCCAAAATAAGTCTTGTCAGTCAAACTGCTTTAGAGAGCAGCCACTGTGACTGTGAAAATGATTGGGATTTAATTAATTCCCCTCCACGGCTTATGTAAAGTTCATATTTTCCTGTTTAGACACAGAGTTTGAGAATCAATCAACTGAGTAATAGAAAAGGTAATAGGCTACGTGGACGGTGACAACAGAGAGCGGCAACCAGCCAGAATATAAACTATGTCATTATTATGTCAAAAACAAGTATGTGTCATCAAATATTTTTGACCTGCTCGTTTGTTTGCAACGCAAAGATGACATCTAAACTGTGTTTAGAATTACATTTATTAACTTAGTGCTGGAGAGGGTAGCCTAAACACTCTCCATAAACAAATGTAATCCCTGGATGGAAGGACAAATTGTTTAGTGTCTGTAACTGATGCACTCCCAACATAGACATTCACTCGAACGTTTTTAAATTGGCCATTTTAGAAAATTTCCAGGATCCGGTTGACCTGGTGAAGGTGGAAAGAGACGTTGGTAATGTGTGTTTCTTAGCTAGTTTGGTTTCAGATGTAAGCTTCACTGGGAGAATATACATCAGACTGTGGGACAGAGTTTGATTTCCAGTTAGGTACAAATGTTTTTGGACACCACCACAGTGGATTTTAATCAAGTGCACACATTTAGCTTTAATTCAAGTGGTTCAACAAAAGGACTGTATTCAATTCTTAAGAATTATAAACATTTCTATACACAGTCCACTATTTTCAGAGGCTCAAACATAAAGAGAATGTGAGTTTTAATGCTCTTTTGCAGACTGTTCCCTCAAAACTAAGGTCTGGAATTGATTCCAGATATTGAACTTGTATTTATTGACTTCTATTTGGTAATGAATCAGTTAAGAACAAAGAGGTGTGTCAGTATCCAACTCCAGACTGGCCGACGTGGTAAACAGGGTTGTCTATGAATTAGAAGGTCGGTGAGTCGATCCTTGGTTCCTCTTTAGTATCTTTAGGAGTTGCCCCGGCGCACCCACTGTGAATGTTGGGTAAAGTGCTTAGATACAGCAGAAAGTGTGAGTGATATGGAGAATGAGACTTGTAGTCGAAAGCACTGAGAGTGCTCAAAGTGAGTAAAAGGCACTTTATAAGTACCAGTCAGTCCTTTTACCATTTAGAACCAAGAGAGGCCTTCAGGAAATACAGGGTTTACAACATAATGCACCAACTGGTTACGCTCAAGGACACGAAGGCCAGATCAGACTTTGTCAGAAAAAAATCTTTGGACACATGAAACTGAGCTGAACTTGTACCAGAAGAGAAAATTGTGGCAAAGGAGAGAACGAGCTTATGATCTGATCATCTGTAAAAATGATGGAAGCAATTTTATGGCACGGGCACGTATGGATGCCAGTGGAAATAAGTCACTAGTGTTTACTGATGATGTCACCACTGGTAGAAGAAAAAGAATAAATTGTGAGGTGTGCAGGAATATACTTCCTGCTCAGATTCAGTCAAATGCTGCGAAAATATTAGGATAGAATGTCACAAATGGATAAAGTCCTAAAGCATGCTGAAAAAGCAACTTTGGACTTTCTCAAAGAAATTGAATATTCTTCAATATTCCTCAAGTCACCTGATCTAAACTCCACAGAGCATGCTGCTATGTTGTTAAATACGAAGCTGAAGGTAGGAAGAACCCCTCCCCCCAAAAAAGCAGCAAATTACTGTAGCTGGCAGAGCTTCTCAAGGGGAAAAAAACTCAGCATGTGGTGACGTTTATGGGTTCTAGTCTTCAGCCAGTCATTTCAAAAGATTTTCATCCAATTATTAAAAATAATCCTTATGTTTAAAGTGATTACTTTGTCTAATTACTTTTGAGCCTGGGGTACTGTGTCTAAAAATGTCTGTAATTCCTAAACAGTTAATACAAAATCTTTCTAAAACCCCTTGAATTAAAGCTGAAAGTGAAACAAAAACGAGTCAGTGTCCAAAACCTTATGGCTCTAACTGCAATTTTAATAATTCAAGTAAATCCCAGGTAATCTTGATTGCTCTATTAAAAGCTACTGATGTGGAGTGGCTGTATTTATATTGTTTAAGTTGCCTAGACAGAAAGGAGCAATAACAGAAAACCTAGTAAACAGTTTCTTTATTATGAGCAATCACCATGAGTTTATAAGCCAAGAGTGGCCAGTATGACAAATCATGAGCTCACAGCCATTATACACACTGCACATGTCAGCTGCAGACAGCCAGATACTTTAAGTTTGCGCTCTTTCCTCTTCTGGTTTTGATTTAGATGATATTTTATTAAGACCGCCACCCATACCCTGAGTGACTGGCCTCGTTCATTCTGTGCAGCCTCTCAGCACCATTAGCTATCCAATAATGTCATTAATAAGGCAGTCAAAAGGCTCAACCATTCTGTACTGTGAATTTTTGAGAAGAAAATGTATTGTGGGGGAGAAGTGTGACAATGAAGCGAGATCAACAAAACAAGATTTAAATGTATTTTATTGTTTAAAAAAGGGAAAAAATGCTCATGTAATTTCCTTGAAGTCATTTTCCACTACTGAACTAATAATATCAACCTGCATCAGGGCCCAGCTAACCTTACTATGCATTCACCTTATATTACAGTTGCAGGCAATCTTCCGTTTCATTAAACAGCAATTTTTCAATTTTTTACTTGAAAACAAACACAGAAGAAATTTCAACGGGTGGTTTTTGCAGACCTCTCTGACATGGCCACTGAGTAAATTGCCTCATTTGCACCTTTGATCAGTTCATTAAACACTATATCTGATTGCACAGCCGATTAATAATCTGGGTCTTATTCAAGTCTTAATCATTTATTTATTGCCACAGAAGACAATTGACTTTATTAAAATATCATCTTTTGTAGCCTCTCAAGTTCCATTTAACTGTGGCAAATAAGCAATTGGAAAACGCCTATAAGGGTTTGCAGTTATGATGCATTATTGCTCGCTTTGTAGGGTGTGATGGGACCGGGAGAACAGACATCTACTGTGCCAAAGACAGTTTTTATATTAATTACTGTGCTGCAAAAATCAAGTAAAATCAAATCTATTTGATTCCACTCAGATTAACATACCAGCGGGTTGCTATTTCAGGTATAAAATATGGCCTTTGGAGGACAGATTAGATACCTGGTTAGTCAGCCCTTCGCTAATCACCTCTTTACAAAGGGGGAATGATCTCTTTTAAGTCTTGTGCTCTGACTTTTCCATTGTCTCACATAAAGTGAGGGGAATGACAGACGCATTCACATGCATATCAGCATTCGTGAATGGCATTCATTAATCATTTATGTCTAATTTTAAGGATTAACAGGTTGGGGCGTGAGGTCTGTTCATATTGAAGTCATTATAATTTTATTGAGACTCACAGGAGAACTGATCGAAAACATTTAGACGTTTAGAAAGCTTCACATTAATGGAAACCAAAGTCGGAGGAAAATGAAGTTGGTTGAAAAGTGTTCGACTGCAGAGATTGGTAAACATCTATGCGAGAGACTACCGGCAACCTGGAGTGTTTAATATGTAAGTCAGACCTCTAAGCCTTTTCACTCTAAACATAACTTTTTAACAGTATTAAAACCCACCCTGAGAAGGCTTGCTTACCATAAAATTATTAGACTTGAAGTGCCCCAGTCTCCTTTTATCTTTAGAGATTAGCCAGACGGTAGTGGCGTGTTTTTTGTTAAATGAAAGTAAACAATTTAGTGTAGTGTTCCACTTTCTAGACTCGGGCCTTGGTATGTGTAGGGAGTTATGGTGTATTGATTACTCTGTGTCTGCCCTATTTACCACCACCTCTCCCTGCGAGCCCCATGTCTGGATGACTCAGTGTTGACAATTGTATTACAGCCTATTATCTTTCAAATCCCAGAGCTTGAATTACACCTTACCAAGGGGTCTGATTTGGAAAGTTGAAATTGCTTGCTGACTTCATACCTGACTTCCTCTCTGTGCTCCATAACTTTCCTTTTTTGCTGTCATCCTTCACTCCCACGTTGACCTTTCCCCTAATCCCTCCCTTTTACCTTTCACAACATTTTATGTGAAATTTATCAAAGATGTTACGTGTCCGCTTTGTTAGGAGCTCTTCTTTACTCCTAAATTATCACCATCTATGTGGTCTCCCAAGACTTCTGTGCACTTTTGTCCAAAGACGTGCACTGTTTAACATAAAAAGGAAGTTAAAGGAACTAGTCTTTCTTTATTTTATCATTAATATTTTTCTTTGCTTTGTTAATTGCTTTTTGGAAGAAAAAAAATCTGTAAATCAACAGCAGACAGGTCGCTTACTCATACTATTTTTTACTCTATGATTGTTTTTAATTAAAACTTAATAAGTGTGCATGTGCTTGTGTTTCTCAATCTATGCGTCTTTCTGCATTATTACCGGTTCTGCCAATGAGTTTGCTTTGTACCCCATTTAGCGCCTGCCAGAAAGTCATTAGTGATGTGCAGAGCAAACATGTCCAGCTCTTTGCTGTTTTAATAAGTCTGATCGAGCTTTTATTTTGATGAAACACATTGTTTCATCATTATTGTGACAAGACACTATACGCTGTTGAGTTCAACTGATCTTTGATCTGATTACGTCCAGTTGTTTATCTTCCAACAATGCTGTCTTATAGGCAGGTTTTCTTTTTTATTTGTTTATTTGTTTTTCTGTAAAAATAGAAAAATCTAAACCTCTTATAGAGTGCCGCTGCAGCGCGGTGGTCAGCACAGAAGGTGCTCTCTGTGGCGTTTGAATATGTGGGTCGTCTCCAGGTGCTCTTGATTACCTCCCACATTCGGTTAATTGACGTTTCTGCTGGCTGAATGTGAGTCTGAATGGTTGTCTGCTCTGAGACTGGCAACCTCTCCAGGGTCTACTTCACCTTTTGCCGTAAAGCTGTTGGGGTAGGCTCCAGCCCCCACCCCCAGAACCTTAAATAGGATAAGTAGTTAAAATTACCCGGATGGATGTGAACCTTTACATTTACATTATTAATCTTAACCTTATGTGCTTTAGAAGATGCGCCTACAAGCTACTCTTCCAAGGAGATGGTAATCTTAAGATCCTGTGCTGGAGATGATTTGGGAATTTAACTCATTTTATCTGTATTGCTATCACAGTATGAATATGACTTCCTAAACCAGATGGCTTTCATTTCAGTTTGAGCTGTTTGTAATGCCTGTGTATACTGTATGCTTAACAGCTTAACAGCATTCCCATCAGCCTGCTGATCCAATTAAATTGGTTGCAGATTTGGCAGCGTGTATTTTTTTTTTTTTTTTTACTGAGCCAAGAGTTGCGCAACGAATTTATAGGAAAATGCTCACACTCTAAAATACAATGAGAAAGCTGAAGAAAAGCTCCCCTAACACAGTAAACCAAGGAAATAAAAGCAGTTTCACACAGAATCCGCATTTATGGCCACGGAGGACAAAAAGCAGCTACAGGGGATTACTAATATTTCTTGCATTAAAGCCAGAGAGTGCCATGCAATATAATGTAGCAGAAAATTAGACATAAAACAGAAACAGAATGCTTATGCAAAAGCAAATGTGAATTTGGCAGCAAAATCTCCAGCTTTATGGCACAAATGATCACAGGGAGCCCCCGTCACCATCAATTCAGCCACTATACTGCTGAGCTATAGCAGATTAAATATGGTTAAATATCATTTTGACTAGAGAGCAGCAAATTCCAGTGAACTAAAACAAATCTCAACATAAAGTGTTAGAAGTCATACATAACCAGTTAGCCAAACCAGCATTTTTTAAAAGTGTGCTCCTCTCCTGCCGTGACTCCTCTAACACATAGGGGGACAAAGCTGAGGGTTGCTCGGGCTTGATGACAAACACAGGTGATCGATGTGAAACACTTCAGGCCTGGCTGATATGAGCAGAGCTTGGATGGAGTCTCATCTCCATTATCTGCTGTTCTCCTCCTGTCTTTTCCCCCCGTTATCTGTGCCAGTAATTCATCCGCTCACTGCTGAGTCTCCAGCACTTTGGAGGCAAAACTCTGCAATTAAAAGAAACGTTCATAAGTAATTAGAAGGGATTGTTTTTAAAACTTTATGGGGTTTGTTTAGTTTTATTTTATTTTATGTGCTTTTTGTTTCTTTAGAAATTCTGCTGAGGTTCAAATTAGTAGCTTACCCGAAGAGATAGAGTGTTTCAAATTCTAAACATATGCTAGTGCCTGCAATATTCATGGTGTTTTTGGCCTCCGCCAGTCCAAGAATTATTCAGGGCATAAGGTCTCTGGCTCACAAATAGGCTGTTACTGTTGCAGGTCAGACATAATTCTATGAATTATGGAATAAAATTGCCCATTTGTTTCCAACACTCTGCAGGAATGCTGCCAGATTGTTTTGATGTATGCAGCCATTAAATGCTTTGAAACGAAGCTCATGTATCAACCCCAGCTTTCTACACCAAGATATATGGTATGTTAATTTCATGGTCATCTCACAGTGAATTAAACTAGGTGGCTACTAGAAATGATGTAAGTGACATGTTAGCGCCCCGTGCAAGAGAAATGACTTGGAACCAGTCCATCCGCATTCAGTGAGCAACGTTGTCACCGCAACTAGTGAGTAATTGGAGGAGCTGCAATTACAGTTTTCATGTCCCCCCCTGCAGCAGAACAGTATTTTGTGAACAAATAATTCAGTAAATCAATTATCCAATTTTGCTATTACATTTCAGGTGCATAACGAGTCCGTATTCATGACATGCATCATTCGATCATGCCGCCTCTCTCCTCCTCCTCTCCGCCTATCCCGCTCTCACTGAGAACACCGTGATTAAGCAGGAGGCTTTGGAGCTCAGCCTAAATTTACATGGCGACTAAAACGTGCGTGAAATTACTTATTGCCAAAAACACGGCATGAAAATTCCAGCTCTTAGAGAATAATCAGTATGCCACTAGAAATGGATTTCATCACAGAGCGACGACTAAATTCAGGCCTAAAGGTTTTAGCATGTTGTAGCCTTTCCCCGGAGTGACACGAGGGAAGTCATTAATTAGAATTTTTTCATTTGGAAAATCAATATGCAATTTGCAAAAATGTTACTCAATCATAGCCGACTGGAGTCTGTTTTCTCTTTCACTGCGCTATCACGCCGGACAAGGGGTGGAGAGGACTTGTCTTTCTTTTTTTTTAAATTGTCAGAGATGATTATCACTGCTGACAGCTCTGACTTTATGTGCATTTTGCAGAGCTGGAAAAATGAAGTCTTTAGCATCAGAGAAACTTTGGTCTGCCATGTGAATACACGAAACTGCATTAATCAACATTTTTAACCAACAGTGTATAAAAAGAAAATTCTATAAAAGACAACAAAGATATGTCACACTGCTCCACAGCTGCCCTTAGACCTCAACTCTTAGCCTAAACATTTTGGGTTTGTTAAATTATCACATCAGTCTTTTTTCCCCCTAAACCTGACTTCCTCACCACAAAGCAGAGCTGTCACATGGGAAGCTAGCTTTTGAGCTAGCAAAAAAGGCTAAACATACACGCTACCAATCCAGATGATGTTGCCATAAATCTTAAACCACCTAATTTCCAGGTGGTCTCTTTGAGTGGAAACTGCTCGTTTAGCTTATGAGATCAGATCAAGCCTGTTAATGCTTGTGGCCTTGTTTTAAGTTGGTGACCTGTCCAACATATTTGATATAAACCGATCAAAAATGTTGAGAAATACAGTTAATCACTCTTCTATTATTAGTCAATATGTGATTTTTAATGCAATATGTACATAGCTCAGCTTTCACTCCTGTGGCACATTGTGTGACTAAGTGCAAGTTCATCATGTTAGAAAATAAAATCATCATTAGAGCCTTTCCAAATGCTGGTTGAAGAAGCAATACAATTGACTAGTTTAAAAAAGGCTCCCTTCTTCGCAAACTCTCACAGTATTCTTGTTCCAAAGAATGAAAGGCAAAAAATTAGATTTGTTATAACATTGTGTCCTGCTCCCTTCACAGACAACGTAAAACTGCCTCTAACCAGAACAGAATGAGAAGTGGAATGTCCTGATGCCCAGCTGAGCAAGAGTACAAACACATCACAGTCTCTATCCTGAGAAAGAGACACCTCACAGGTCATAAACCAGTGTTTTTATTCAGCTCTACCCACAAAACACCGGTCTCAACAGTAAAGAGTCAACTTAAGAAGCCAAATCGGAGACTGACTATTAAGAAGAAAAGTTTAAAATGAGTAAATGAATACAGACATTAGAATAAATCGGGGAAATTACTATTATGAACAGACAAATATGAATTTTAATTTTTTGGGTCAAAAAAGAAGAACATTTGAGCAACATAAAGATGTGAGAAATGTGGTAGTTGGGGAGTATTTTAGCCATTGTACCACCTAAGAGGCAGAATTGTGGGCAGGCCACAGGGGAGGGCAAGAGGTGCTGCTTGCACCCAGGTAAAGCAGCTAACTGCTTGGCCCCCAAAGCAGTGGGGAGCCCTGAAAGTTGATGAACTTCAAACTACAGGAGAGGCAATGTGCAAAGTTTGCGAAGGGGGATAGAGCATACACACCTGAAGGAGAGCTACCTTATTCCACCCATTGCAGGTGGTCTGTTTAAACAAAGCCAATGTCAGTTAAAAAAAAAAAAAAAAAAAAAAAAAAAAAAAAAAAAAAAAAAAAAAAAAAAAAAAAAGCCACTCAATTAAGAGGAGTAGTGAACCTTCTGGGAGCTAAAAGAGAAAAGAAAAGAAGAAGATGGGAAAATACCAAAGATAGTTGTAAGTGGAGAAGAAGATAATGATAAAATATTGTGCTAAGTAACTTGTAAGTGCTAATGGTCTTATCTTAAGTGTCAGGGAGAGACACTCAAACAACATATCTTCCACTAGCATCACATGATTTCTCTTATTTACTGTGACAGACAACTTTAATTACCTAGTGCATCCAGCTTTGCTGACCTGATGTGAACGAGTATACACAGCCAGGAGCCAGAGTCAGGGGACTAGCAGTTAGCATAGTTAGCATTGTGAAAGAAAGTAGAAGCTGGTAGTTAGTCTACTGCTACTTCCTAAACAGGAAACTCAGTCATTGGCATTAATGCCAAAGTAAACATAGTCGCTGCCATTTCTAGAATAATGTTACCTGTTCCTATCAGATAATTTATAGCATAATGGTGATGAACACAATAAGATGAGCATGACTGAGGAGGAGGATGCCACTGATTTTGGAATAATTGGGCCTAAGCAAGTCAGATTTTGGGAAGTAACAAAGTCATTCATCGGGTTGTGCAGCTAGTTTTAAAGGATGATCTGACTCGAAAACTTCAAAAAAGTGGATATAAGTCAAGGGTATTCTGACTTTAGTGTCCTAGTGTGTGGTGAGTTCATTAATCCACATTTGCACCTACAGAGAATGTCTCTCTCATAAACTATGCCATCAGGTACATATGTGTGGCTAAATGTCTCTATGAGCGTGCTTTGTGTGTATGGTTGTAATTCATTACCAGTTCATTGATGTGGTTTAAAGCCGGTTGTTTGTGCTTGAATTTGTTGTTAATGAAATAGCAAAGTGAACTGAGCCAAATGCCCCCTTGTCAAGGTTGGTTGCCCCTCCAGTCCATATGCTCTGGCACAGTCTCTGATAAGTGGGATCAAAAACAAGAAAGGCTATCAGTCTGCTTTCCACTGCAGTGTCATACCCCGTGCATGTAGAGAAATTTTCCCTCTGCAAAAGAAAAGTAAACATTGGCAGATTACTGCAACAAATTGACAGCTAGTGCGCCAAAGGCATGCAAAACTAAAATTGCTGCAAAAAGATGATTCCTGGATTAAATAAAAAATTGAGAAACAAACACTGACTGTAGTTTCCATACCATAATAAGTCATTTGATTTAAAAAAAATTAAATCAACCATCAAGTTTTGAGGTAATATTTCAGGAATCAGAGTAGAAAAACTGTCTGCATTCATCAAGGTGACACAAATAAGGGGCAAGAAATCCCAAGTTTATCCTTCTGCAGGATGTAAAGATAGTTCTCTCTTTGTTAGCACATTTAAAACATCAACTTTACTGGTTGCCAATGTTTTAGTGCGATGTTGTGTTGCTCTCGAACAGCCAAAAATTATTTATTCAGACTGTATTTCTGCTTAGTAGGAGCCGAAACATTTAATCTACTTGTGCGACAGTCCTTAAAACTCATTTAATTTATGTAGAAGCCTGTGAGTCAGTGAATGTGTGACTGCGATTCATTGTTCTGACTCATTTGGCATTATTGCTGCATTCCTGTCTGCCGCCAGTGACCGGTAGTTCTCAACTTCAGCAAACTCCATTAATTTTAATGCCACTTTTAACTTTTAACTTCTTTTAAGAAGTTTTTCAAACAGACAAAATGTTCAGACGACTCTAGCTCATTGAAATGCTGAGACCTTTCATTTTCAGCATATGAAAAAAAGTGACAATATTGAAGCAGCACTCATTCCTTAACATTCCCTGCACAGCATGCATACAAAACTCTCTATACAGCCAAACTTGCATTTGAAAGGCTTATCTAACAACTTCAAATTTCTGGTAGAGATATCGGAGTTTCAGTAACACAGTGTTGTACCATGTGTAGCAGAGATGCATGCCAAATCAGCAGAGATCCCTGGTGCCTAAAGAATCGATATAATCTCAGCGTTTCTGTTCCGTTTAGGGAGATGTGATCAACGAGAGAGGACCTGAAGGATGCTGACTGACTTAAAGAAGTTTTTGATTCATTTTCATATTCACTTATCAGTTTCATACAAGCTTTCAGTGCAAAGGAATATGTCTGTGCATGGACGCGGATGGCAGAGAAGGAGGAGTGCAGTTCTTGACAGGGTGTCCACCTATAAGCACCATCAGCCCTCCTGGGATCTCATTATTCGCTGACTTCATTGTTATGAACACTGAGTGGTCACACATTTGGGTATTTTCGTAGGTGTGTGCGTGCATGTGTGCATGTATGAATGGTCCAGTTATTTGAAAAGACCAAAAAAGAAGAGAGAGAGAAATCATTGAAAGCCAAAGGATATGAAAAACCATCTAAAATGATGAAAGAGAAACTGAGAGAATAAAAAAGGAGTTGCAAATAAAGGGTAAATAAGACAGGGCCGACGAGATTGGGAGGGTTTTCAGAGGGAAAAGGGTGAGAATGGAGGAGGTGAAGCAACAGTTTTTGGTTGGCTGGCTCGGGTCCCGACTGTTGATTGATCTCCAGGTGACAGCCGGTGTCAGGGGCCCTCGGCCAGGCTGTCATTCCCTTGCACTCTCACACCCTCGCACCCCCCTCTCATCTTCGCTCTGTCGCTCTCTCTCTCTCCCCCCAGTGCATTTTAAGCTCTCACTTGTGCCAACTAATCTCTCACCTTCTTCCCTCTCCATTGATTCAACCTCTACCTCTCTCACTCTTCTTCTCTCTCTCTCTCTTTGCTCCTCATCATCATTCTGTTCGGCCGGCCTTTTCACCCACTCGGTGGTGACAGTTGGTTTCTCTACTGCTCTCCTTTACCCTCCAGCTCTGCCTTTTTTGTTCTCCCACTGCTGGGAACCAAATGCTAAGCACTGCCCGTTTCACACCAACTATTTGCCATGCAAGATGTGCTCATGTGCAGGGCTTTAGTTTGTGCTTTTGTGTCCCCGTAACACGTGTTTGTGGATCCGTGTTACAGGGACAGATGGGTCTGGAAGAAGACCGGTAATATAAATCAATAAAGGCTCAGGGTTACGTTAGGCCTTCGCAAATATAAATGCAAGTCTGTGTAATGTCCTCTGATGTCATGGGATCACGACTCCCCGTGTGTCTGTGTGTTTGAATTTGCATGTGCAAAGTGTCAGCGTCTGTGGCCCAAAAGCCAACAAATGCTGCACACCAGTTTTCTTCAGACACAGCCTCGGGATATTTTTGTGACCTTGGTCTCAGTGACTACGTGTGTGTTTGCTGCTCAATTATAGGGATTTCATTTTCCTGTGTGTGGGCATGCTCATGCGCTCTCCAGTTTGTTTTTGTGCGTGTGTATGCACATGCATGCAATCAGGAGCCCTTGAGGGGCATGTTTAATGATAGGCTCGTTTGCACAGCTCTGACTCTAATGATCTATTAAAGTACACTTAACCAGTAATTATATGGACAGTCCCCAAAGGCTTATGAGGCCCCAAAAGGGCCTGCTGAAGATAGAAGAAAAGCCCGTGTATTTAATGTAATGCACAGCGATCAATAATGCTGCAGCTTTAAACTTTGTTTTAAGTTTCTAAAGATATTAATGAATGAATAAATAAAGAATAGGTTCAAAGGAGACTCTTCTCCTGCCATGATCACATGCAATGTAAACCTTGAGACAGGGATTAAGTATTCCTCAGGCTTTGCTGAGGAACATGTAATCCCTGTCTTAACTCTCCTCTTCTTCCCCTGGACTTGCAGAACTGTATATTTAGTTCCAGCCATGCAATTAAATCCACTTTTACTGTATGACCATTTTAAACTGCATGTATTCAAAAGTCAAATGCAAACTTAAGAGAGTCAGGCTAATACTTTCTCTGACTTAAATGTTTTGAAATTCAATAGTTACTAAAGATCAAGCAGTTTCTTTCCTAACAAGATCATTAGACCATTATTCTACTCATTAACAGGAATGTCTCCTGAAGTTCATAAGCAGCTAGAAGCCCCTTAAACTTTAGCGCTACGTCCTCTAATAAGGCGATTTTAAATGTGTTTCACGCTCTGCAACTTGAAAGCCATACTGGGCCAGGATGAGTAACAATCCAGTCAGGGTGGAATTTAGCAAATAAAATGTGCTTGCTTAGTGATGGAAAAGCAGGACTGTAAACACAAACTGCGGGAGCTGTCTTCAGTTAGTGTGTTAACAAAGGCACTCAACAAACATATATATCATTACACCTCTTATCAAACACTTCACCGCATACAACAGCCAAACAACGCCCTGCTATCTCCTCTGCTTATGTTATTTCACCGTGTAGTTTTGTAAACAAACATTCGAGAAAGCTGAAGTGTTGGGTCCTGCTGCTTGCAGGCCCCGCTGGTAACAGAGATTATTCACCCATGAACAGAAGAAGACAAACAGCTGGATCCACTTCTTACTTGCGCAAGGGAAGCAGCTAGAATCAGGTACAGTAACCGCAGCCCCTTACCTGCCCCTATGCCAACTCCAAAGAGTCAAAGCTCTCCTGCGATCTTTATTGACACACACAGTTTTACAAACCACACCTTCTTTACACAAATGATCACAATAGGTCAAAGCAAAGTGTGTGTCTGTGTGCCTGTCTGTGTGTGTGGTGTGTGTGTGGTGTGTGTGTGTGGTGTGTGGTGTGTGGTGTGTGTATGTGGTGTGTGTGTGTGTTGGGTGTGTGTGGGGGACTTCCTGGTGTTACCACAAGGGTGATGGTCAGCCCCCCAGGTGGGCCGTGCGAAATCCACACAGTACTCTTTCCCGCAGACAAGGAGATAGATAGACAACAGGATGTCTTTGATTCTACATTTCAAACAAGGT
>VUQR01035961.1:0-10764 GCA_015108515.1 Hemichromis elongatus
CCCTTTCTTTTTGCACAGTCGAGGAGCGTGTCAGGTTCTTTTCACTGCGTGTTGTACCTGTATAACCTGCATGTGACAAATAAAGAATCTTGAATCTTGAATCCAGTCTGGCCAATTTGCTTGTTTTAACTGAAAACCCTTTAAGTCTGTTCCTCGGAGATGTGTAGCTGCAAAGTTAGAGGAATTCATCCTTACACTATTTATGTTCACACATAGTGATGACTTTTATCTTCAGCTTTCAAAATAAACCTCCGGCACTAAACAGCATTCCATTGGCAAGTTGATAAATGTATAATAATAGATGCTGCGGGTGCGCTCCGTTTCTCTAGTGTTTACTGCGAGTCTGGTGTGTTTATACAGAACTTCGTCGAGGGTTCCGTCTCCCAGCATTTTGCAAACATGTCTAACGAATCAGCGGTTCTTCACACAAGTCAACAACGCAGTAAAATAAGTAGCCAATTAAAAGCTAGGACACTAAATAACACTTTGGAAAGTCTGTACCGACTTTGGCTACGTGGTATTTAGATGATTTAAAACTGGATTAAGCTTTGTGATTGATAAACTGAATTACAAAGAGTGGGCCCTTTTTGATCTGTCATTTCTGATCAACGGTTAAGAAAAGAAAAAAAGAGGCTTGCTTCGTTTTTAAACGGGATTGTGCGATTGCAATACAAACCGAAATAATAAAGGCCACAAGATGCGGTTCTAACCTACCCCGCTCCGCTATATTAACACCCTCACCTGAAGTGCTGGACTAAACCATCCTTGTTCACTGTTTGCCAAAAGGGTCAGTGCTTTCAAAACGAATTAACCGTTTTTTTCCCACAACCATAGAGATTCTAGCTGATTTAAACTAATCAGATCAATAAAGTATTGAATTTAGCGAAAGCAGAGAGGAAAACTGACTGTCAGTCTCAGGATCTTGAAACCTCGTAGCGTGTTGTTGGATGATTATTACTTTGTAAGAAAAATCAGAAGGTAAAAGTCACTCACTGGCAGTCTCTTTAAAAAAAAAAAAAAAAACGTGACAGGATATTTCATCCATCTCTTGCACCTAACAGACAACTATCGCCGAGACCTTGTTCCCCAGTAGGTCCTTGTAGGTTGCTGTCTGGGTTGATCTGACTCAAGCTATTACAATGACAGAAATCACACGCGACCAGAGAAGCGATCCAAGCAGGGACCACCATTATAAAAGAGACCAGACCTGCCAAAGTTAAGCCGCGGAGGCTGTGTATCTGTAAAACTTTCCTCAAACCCAGATAAGAGTTTATTTGTGAGACCTCTGACATTAAGTCTTTGGCCATGTGAGAATGTATTGGTCATGATGGCAGAGAGAAACTAAAACACATGTTATTTGGCAGAAAAGCGCAGAGAAGGATGATTTCTATAGACGATCGTCTAAGACGGAGCATAACTGCAGCTTTAAAACCCTTGTGTATTTGGCACCACAGCTTAATAGTACCCGCAGGAAATTTTCCTTCAGCTGTATGGCTACCGTTTTGGATTTCACTGCCCGTTTCTCACCATACATCAAAGGTAAATAAATAAATAAACTTTACCCTTAACAGCACTATCAGTAATATTGCTGTGTATCTACCAAATTCAAGGTCTGGCCAAGTAGTCTTAATTCTGCCTCCCTCACCGTAACGAAAGCACTTAGTCTGCATCTTCTGTCAGCAATTGATCTTGAATGTCCTTCTCTCTATGGAGACTTCAGCTTGTTCCCAGTCCCTAATGCTCATCTATCTGCCTTTCTTTCTACCTCTGTCTGTCTGCCCATCTGCCTCGCTCCCCCTCACTTGTCCTCTTTGCATGCATATTAACAAAACGCGCCTGCCTGAAAGTCGTTTATCCTAATGTGGGAGGAAGTTGCAGCTTTACCGGCCTGCTCATGACTTATTCAGGATAATGTGAGACTGTGACACTCTAATGGCATCCTGTTGGAGAGCCACTAACAAATGGGAGGCCTGGTAGTGTCCACCCAGAGTCTGATTAATAAGCGGTGGCAATCGATGGAGGTGGCGGCCTAACCCCTTGGGTGATCTGTGCGGAGGAAACCAGACAGGACAACAGTATGGACAGAGCGTACATAATGGCCCATATGTTTGACCAGCTGAATGCATGCAGGTCTCTGTGTACATGTCTGACGTCCCCTGAGCCATTTGTGAGGAATGAATAGAGTTAAGTGTCTGGCTCAAGGACAGTTTTGCAGCTTATCTAGATATCCATGGACATAATATCAGCCTCTAATTTTCGGTCATGTATTATTTCTGCATTCATTCATTCTTGGATTCATACAGAGTGAAAAGCAAGTTCTTCATCTGAGCAACTTTTCTTGCTTTTTCCTAGGCAAACTGGGTTTTTTTGACACTGTGAAAAGCAAAATACACACAACTGAAGCAATTTGGTGGTCAAGACATCAATAAAACTACAGCGGCAATACACAGAGGGAGCATGGCACATCCCAGGAGCATCCCTTTTTTAAACAGCTACTGTTCCTTTTCCCAGGAAACTCTCAAACGATGACAAGCCAATTAACCTGCATCATTAGTCTGCGGGGAGGCTCTTTTAAATGAAACCACAAGGCAGAACTTTAAGGAGGTTTTGCATTATTGATCTAATGTCAGGGCCGGAAGCAACGGTTGTCATTGGGGAGTTGACGCAGGCTGGAGCGAATTACAGTAATGGCTATCTGTGCCATCTGAAAATCAGCTATCATTGTTAACCACTAATGGGCTGTAACATACTGTTAGTGTGCTTGCTAATGCATTGCAGATTAGCTGGATTTGGTTTCCTCTTCATCTGTTTCTCACAGAACAGATTTGATGGGCAAGTTTCAGCTTGGATTGCGCATTAAAAAAAACATTTTCACCTAGAATACCCTCTTTAAGCAAGTGCTTCTAGCTGGTAACTTATATAAATATATATAGAGCTTCTCACATAGCACCTTCTCACTAGTGAGGAAAAAGAGGCACATAGTATTGCCCTGTTTGTTTGTCTCATATACTTGTGTAATGTAACATGTTTAGTATGCTAACCATGCTCATTTATGTTCCTTCAGAATTTTTCAGCACATATCAAATGTAAAATGAATAAACAGATGATTTAAATGCTAAAGTAATTGTTGAAATTGGTTTAAAGCTAGCCTGGTCCATTTTTGTTCTTAGGGCTAAAAAGATCAGAAAATCGGTTGGAGATGACCAAAATTTTTGTGACCGTGCGCACTGAACTTTTCAAACGTCCACTTGAATGACAGCATCCACCCCTGTGATCGCTCACTGTCACATTTTAGCCACAAATTGCCTTTGGTGCATTAGGATGGTGATGAAATTGCAAATCTGTTGCCAACTACATAAACAGAATTTCTACTACTACAACTTTCATCATTCTGATTCCGGTCGAAATGCCACAGAGAAATCCAAAACCTTCCTTCACATGTAGTTGCTGCAGAACTGTGATTTAACTGCAAAACGACTCGTGACCTTGGCAACCTTGTTTTAAATAAAGAATTTAACCAGATGACATTCAGCTGAGTTCAGCCCCGTATTGCAGGCGAGTTGTGCTCACCAGGCAGACTGACTCAGATTGCTTAAAACTTGTTGGCATTCTGTCTGCATTTGTGAATTTGGATTATTTGCAAACATTTGCAGAGCCGTCTCAGATTGTTAAGAGACAATTTGCCTCGCTGTGCAATCACCTAGCGATTGAAAGTGTTTGCCCAGAGAATGAGGTTATTGCACGCACAACCTCTAAAAGACCAACGTGTCGCTGAATGTGAAAAAAATAATCATGTGTTAACTGAAACCATAAACAATAATGTCAATAAATTACAACAATAATGTGTTTTTTTTAAGTCATTGTAACTTAAACTTAGAACTCCAACCACAGCGGGTATAAACAATGCATGTCACCCATTTGATAATGAAGTCACATGAGCTGGGCGTTTGTTATATTGATGCTTTGACCAAGTGAAGGGTAGATCATAGTGTGAACCTGCCCACTCATTGGCTCACCGCTTATGTCTGACGTGTATAAACAAAGTTTTGTTTTTCGTTTTTTTGCGACCACAACAGTCGGCCCCATTAAAAAGAATGCAGGTTTAAGGAGGACAGCCACAAAGATCTGTTTTCCCTACAAATTTTATACTTTACCTTTATGAGGACGAAGGTTTGGTTTGCAAGACGAAAACCTTGGGATTCCTTATTAAACCTTTTTACGAGTATATGAATAAAACCCTTTTTCTTTTTTCCTTCAAAAACCTTGCTACATCAATTATGGTTTCACGATTTTGCTCCGGGTTAGTTCGGATGGAAATTCATAGTTCCCAAACCTATCCATTTACATAAATAAAAG
This sequence comes from Hemichromis elongatus, assembly GCA_015108515.1. NCBI lineage: Eukaryota > Metazoa > Chordata > Actinopteri > Cichliformes > Cichlidae > Hemichromis > Hemichromis elongatus. Next base: position 4,357 of record VUQR01035961.1, read on the forward strand.
AGATCGGTGAAGTTTGAAACTTTTTTTTTTTCACATAAATTCTTCACGATGCCCATATTATCTTTTACTACCAAAAACCCGGCTAATAGCCACGCGCTTTACATTCTTCATCGTCACAATGTGAAAGGTTTTTGGAGAAACAATAAAAAAATTATTTTCTCTCATACCTCACATGTATTATTAACTACCCGAGAGGAGATTCTCTCATATCTCATTACCCATAAAAAATGCCAGTATAAGTTTTAATACAACACCAATGCTCATTGCAGTGGATAGAGTGGTCTACTTTTCAATAGGGCTAAGACTGATATCAGTTTTATTCTGGTGGAAAAATGTTAATTTCAATCAGTTTGAATTGCTACGGGAGCTGTGAACCCAAGAAGCAAAGCTTCCTTTAACTCCTCTAAACTCATATGCCCTTAGTGTGGGTAGGGCGTGATCCTGCACTTCATTAGAAATGTACTACACATGCCTCACTAAAGTGATATGTAAGCAAAAAAAGAGCCCCAGATGAGAACGAGCTGCTTTGCTGTGGCACTGCTCCCTGCTTCTGTGTGCCACAAGCATGCCTCATTACCTTCAAAGAGCATTTTCAAACAGCATTTTGGAAGGCTTGCCAACATGCCTTTTTTTCCTCGGGAAATTTTCAAAACAATTTGGTTTTGCCATCTTTATTTTTGTGATTTGAGCATTGAATAATTAATGCTCTCTCTGCTTGTCTCATTGAGCACATCACACACACGACTCTGCGCTCATCCGCTAGCCCCCCCCTTGGCTTATTGTCAGCAATGAAGCAATGAAGAAGCAGACAGTAAATATGAAGATATCATTCCACATATGTGTAATGTTTGAGGATGTGGGCTGCGAGTAATTACCAATAAAGGGCAAGACATTAGCCCCCTGAGTGGTCGCTAGTACAAGAAACAGCATATTGAGTACCATTGACCGGATTAATCAATTTTACAGCTTTTTGCTTGTTTTTATTTTTTTTTTATTTGGGTTTTGCAGGTGGGACGTTTTAGCATCCCTGAGCTGCAAGAAAGAGAGACGCATTCAGCATTCAGCATTCAGCATTCAGCACATTCTTTCAATACATAAAGCTCCGGGGGTTATGTCTCTCAAAGGAGTTGGGAAATGAACAGTGAGCCCGACGCTTCTGAAAACAGAGCCGGATTTATAGACAAACGTGCTCAACCAGATGTAAGTCAATTTGTTGAAATATCATGTGACTTCGCAGCATTATCAGCGAGCTCAGGCCTCAAGTTATTTTTTCCGCTCTGCTCTAAAGCAGAGATGCAATTATAGATCCTCTGTTATATGTTGAGGATGTATTTGTGTTCCCATGCATGCACGCTTGAGACGGGTGGACAGACTTGATTTGTGTGCATGGTGGACTGAGCACACCGAGCCACGGCGCTCGTCCCCTCTGCCTGATGACAGATAGTTGGCCTGGAGGCAGGGCTCACCTGGCCTTTCCCTGCGACCCTTCACCTCACCGTAAAACCTTGGCTCCGCGTAGCATTTTATTTCGAGGGTCAACTTAAAGGAGGCCACAAATGTCACGTTTTGAAATACGTCGACTCGTAAGCTGAAATGTCCTCGTTTCAGGGAAACGTCTAGTATGTTTTCAACATATTTCTTCCAGAATAACACACTGGGCCCGTCCACCGTGACTGCCAAAGTAGACAGTTTGCTTTCCAAGCAGACATGATATGAACCACAATAACGTTCGAGCAGGGGAAGCTTTTGTTCCATAACCTTACTGTGCATGTCTCTTGGGGAGCTTCTCTTCACGGAAGAGCCCTTTTCCAATGGTAAAACATATTTTCCCCATTGCTGTGTTGAGTGTATCTGAAGGTCTGAGCCATAAAATTCAATGAGGCATAGATGAGCGGCCTTGATCACACCACGAACTGCGAATTTGGCCAGTCTGACAACGAGCGACGCTGTGATGAGAATCCAGCTTACAAAGCAATTTGCAACAATCCTCCAAATAAGCCGATCGGAAAAGAAGCACATTCTCTGCTCTTGGATAAAAAAAAGCGGCAACTTGCCACTTATACTGCAATCAGCAGATACTTTCACAAATGCACTTATGTTTTTGTTTTTTTTACTCTCTATTCAACGTTAAGTGTTCGAGGTCAAACATTTTGACCTGGCCTGCAGTTGAATAGCCACCAGCCATGGACCAATAGGTGATAGATGTGGACTACCTCCCTCCTTTCCCTGCTCTATCTGTCTGTTTCTATCCCTCCAGCAGAGAAGAAGAGAGCTGTATCAGATCCCTATGGGTCTAAATCAAACCAGACCCCTCTGTGGCTTGACACACAGGGGAGTGGGCCTGCTTTAAGGTTTAAAGGCCTTGATCCCCTCCAGAAGCTGACCACTGTCAACTCCAGCAGAGTCAACACCTTTGATTGCCTCCTTGTCCTCTTGTATCTAACAGAGGTTATCCACTTGGACTGACACACGCTAAAGGCTGTTAGCTTTGATAGAGAAGCAGGAGAGAGGGGAAACTACTGAGCCCACATGGCTCCTAGTGCTTAACGTTGCTAAATGCAGCCTTTTTGTGATCAACTGTGTCCTTCAGCGCGAGCGCGGCTATTGACGTTCGTCTTCTTCATACGTCTTTGCTAAAACTTGCAGACGCCACCTTTTCTTTTTGTCAGAGTTTGACTGAAACCCAGCGTAAATCAAATTAATAGCAGCGGGCCGCGATGGCATCTGATTTTCTCTGACAGTGCATCGCATTGCAGAGAGGCACATAGAATGTATTCCGAGGATGTCGGAGGAGGGCAACACGCCTCATTGGCTTTCCTGTGATGTCCTCGACCGCTTTGAAGATGTCCTCCAGCTCCATTCACCTTTGAATTCTTATCACGGCCCAATAGATCAGTAGTGAAATATACCCTCAAAAGTTATGAATTCATGAATTTTACACAGGAATATCTTTCACCGGGTCCATATCACCAAGGGGAAAGTTTCCCCGCTCAGAGGCAAAGTTGCAACCTGTAAAAAAGAAAAAAGGGGGAAGATAGCAGCATTGATATTCCATGCTAACACCTGCGTCATGTTGCCTGGAATTAGCTTCATGTAAGGGAGGGTCTGTGCTTATTTTATATAAAGGTCACCTTTTTATAAGCCTGATAAAGGTTGAGATCATGCATCCAGCGTGGAATAAAAATGATGTACTGCACTCCTAATGCTGCGTGCTGGGAGTATAATTTCTCTGAGAAAAAACAGCCACGCGGGAGTCTCGTGGGAGTGATCGGCATCATCAGCAATAAATGAAACCTGGCTATTATAATTGCCACGGTGTGTCAACAGAATACCTTAATATAAAAGTACAGACATGTGCTAGTGTGGGTGTGGGCCCACGTGTTTGGTACCGTACTGTCTGTTTCTGCTCTGGTCCTTATAATAGCTCCAGCAGTGTGTAATAGCACAGCAGTGACTCATCCTGTCTTGAGTTTGCACTTGCAAATAATAACAGGCGGACAAGTGCGAACACTGGTGCCAACACACACACAAAGGCATATCTCTTTCCATGCAAACACTGTCTGAGAGATGCAGATAAACAGCTGCGATTTACTTTACTTTTCCATTTCTGCTCATAACAAAGTGCCACAGTGCAGCAGGCTCACTCACAACCCTCCTGTTTGCCTGCTTCAGAAGGCAAACAGGAGGGCGGCCTAGCTTGGCGCAACCCAGCGCAGTTCGGGTTAACATTGATCGTGGCTCCTGGGACGGAGAGAGAAACCTGAGATGATGGAATAAACAGCTGTGATTTACCTCTCTGTTATCCAGTATGAAAGGTGTTTGTGGGGGGGGAGAACCGTCGGTCGTAGTGGCCTCTGGTCTCTCTGAGAGCAGCCGGCTGCTCTCGTTGCCCTGAGCAAATCGTCCCAGAGGTCGAAAGGAACAGGGAAGCAGCTGGAAATGTGAGAACAATACAAGGGATTTACAATAGGAAAACACACACACACACACACACGCACGCGCATCGCATGCACACACACAACTGACATGCATAATATCACATCCTCTCCTCTTATCAGACCACATCTGTTTCCTGGAGCTCACGGCGGCTGACCAGCGCTATTGAGCGACCCAGGAGGGAAGCGGCCCGCGCTGTTCGGCCGAGCTGCTATTCATAAATGCTCATCTTCCCCGAGTGAGTCACGCAGAAACCCAGGTCCACTCATTTATCTCTCCTCACTCCAGCAACTATAAACACTTAGAGGATGTTCACCGTGTCCTCGATAGCCTCGGCGGCCTACAATAACAATAGCGTGGCCATTGTTGACAATGTTAACAGAGACGTAGAGCGGATGTTAGATACTCGAGCTATGAGTTAACCGGCTTGATGCTTCTACATGTGCATTTTGTGTTTATTTGGAATTCAACCAATGACGTGTTTTTTCCGAGGAAGGGTTTCCTTTTTTCCTTTTTTCTTTTTTAGCAAACGCATTTAAAACGTTCTTTCTGAAGATGATCATTTCCTGCAGTTAAATCAAATCAGACCTTTGAAGTTTTACGATAGCTCCAAGGTTTACTAACTAATAAGTAATGAAATCTTCAGGCTATTTTAATTACTTCTACCCTTACGGGATGTCAGAAATGTTTTAAACTATTGGAATCAATGCAGAAAAAAGGGGTTATTGTCTCTTTTTATTACAGACATTTTTCTTTCTTGTCGAAAGCTGCCACCTACATTACCCACAATGCATTCAAACGAAGACGGGTCGGATTTACAGGTACCGTGATAACGTAAGCTAATGTCACCTGGAGCCTCAAACAGAGAGGAATAGTTGTCTATAGAGGTCTGGTAAAGTAACTGTACACCCTCAGACTTTTTATCTAACACTGACAAGTAGTGCAATTTGTGGCATTCACCAAAATGCTCCATGTTTCCTCCTCACATATGAAGTAGTGTTCTCTAAGACCTGTAAACAGACTTGCATGTGTAATATCAGTGTAATTCCCCTTTCTCTTAATGTCTTCTTACATAATTTGGTTCCATGATTGGCCACTGACTCACAGCTCTGTGGTCTAAGCTCCTGGATTATATAACTGCGGGAGTCCAGACAGAAAAACGTCTTTAAAACTCACCTCAAAACCTCTCTTTAAAAGCATTTTATGTCCTTTTCCCCCCCAAATTTGTTGCTTTTCTGATCGTCTTTGTGTATAATATCTGGTTCCATGTGTTACACAAATAAAAGTTATTTGATGTCTCCCTCTAAATTTGAGTTTATCTATATCTATAAACTGATTTGCGTGTCACTGAGTGAAATAAGTATCTGATCAATTACAGATCTGATCTGCAATGGCTCTTTAGCATAAAAATGACCCAAAACATACCATCAAGGCAACAAAGAAGTGGCTAAAGAAGAAGCAAAATAAGGTCATGGGGTGGTCTCATCAGTCTCTACAGCTCAGTCCTATACATCTAAAATCAAAGACAAAGCAGCTGATGGTGGATGCTGTAAAGTCCTGTCAGAGCATCTGAGCGCAGGAGACACAGCAACTCATGATGTCTAATTAATATTGAGCCTCTAAAAATGGGGGACTACATATAAAATGACTTTACTACCAAAACCGAGTTGAATAAAAACTAAACTTGTGCACTTCATTCACATTGTGATTGTTAAATGTAGAATCCACTGTGGCGGAAGTGTTCATTCATCGTCCAGACTAATATAGACCAAACTGTACAATCTCGTGAGTTTTTTTCGATGTTTCCTATAACCTCCAGTGTGTGAGCTGCAGTGAAATGAAGGGGTAGATAATTAAACAGAGACAAGGAGGAAGGCAGAGAGAAGAGTGTAGGCGAGGGTAACAATTTGTTACACTGTGCTCCGAGCATTCTAAACACCATCGCAGACACAGGCTGCGGAGAAGCATCGTGTTTCGCGCTCAGCGTGAATGCGCTATGGGATGCAAATGAGACCTTGATTGCATTAGTAACCGTTTTCTCTTTCGATGCACGGCACATACAGATGTTAGGGATCTGTAAACCATACACTCCCCTTGAACCGGCCTGTTGGGGTTAAGCTTAGTGAAACATTGCATCTGGAAGAGATTTGCATCTCCACCCATCCACCTCCTTCTCCTCCTTCTCCCTCTGTCCCTGTGTTGCTTCATCTTTCCATTCTGCACAATAGCATTGTCTGCCTCCAGCTGACCTGGGCCTCTTAGGGCCGAAGCAAAGGCCACTATCACTTCTGTTGCTCTAAGCACGCTGGACATACTTGCTTGCACACGTGTGTGTTTGGTATATGTGTAAAGGCATCACTCACTCTGTACACACAATATGGACCTGAGCGGGTTGCAGGCTGGCTGCGCGGATGGGGGGGGGGGGGGGGTTTTTTTTTGGGGTGGGGCCCCCCCCCCCCTCCCCCACCCCCC
>VUQR01035961.1:11433-24003 GCA_015108515.1 Hemichromis elongatus
GGAAATATTTGCCTGACGTGTTAAATCTGTCATAGTAAACAAAATGATTCTTTCTGTTGTTTCTCTATCTATCTATCTATCTATCTATCTATCTATCTATCTATCTATCTATCTATCTATCTATATATATATACGTGTGTGTGTGTGTGTGTGTGTGTGTGTGTGTGTGTATACTTCCTGTGGTGCTCTTTTCCCTCTCCATGACCCCCTTGTAAAAAACAACAACAACAAAAAAAAAAAACAGGCTTGTTTTTGCCTACATGACTCAGTTTTCTCAGCTACAATTTGATGCTAACTGCCCCGATGAGTCCATCCTTAAGCAATCTAAGCAAAACTGAGCCTGTCTCTGAAGTACCATTAAGAGGCCACTGAGCATATGCATTTCTGAGCATGCTCCAGCGAATGACTCCTTGCCCCAGCAGCCCCCACCCCAACCCAACCCATCCTCCACTCCACTTCCATCGGTCTGCAGAGGCATCACAGCGATGAGAAGGCGAGGAAGATCAATGGCCTGCTGCTGCCAGTTCAAACCCAGGGACTGAGCTCTTCGCAGCAATCTATGCTACAGTGTGATATACAACAAAGACAGATTCTCTGCAGGTCTGTAAACATGCATTTTGCTTTATTTGTTCTTAACTTGGGCCTGGCTGCTTGCTTTGGGCACTTACTGTCTCATACCGACGAGCAAATGATTCATTCCCGTGGCTTTAATGTTATAGTTTATGAGGTTGCAACACTACTGGAAGTCAACCTAAAGATGTTTGGCCCTTGAGCTATAGACCATTCACAGGGAAAAATATTCTTTTCCTTCACAGTGGAGAGCACAGTTATGTCAGCAAACTGGCAAATTGAACACTACACGGCAGCTCGGCTGTCACATATCAATGCAGGAACAAGAGCGAACAGTTCGGTCAATTCTGCCTCGTACTTACAGCGTGCCAGCAGCCACTTCAGACCCGCAACTTGATTCCAATACTTGATCTGACCAAGCAATGAGTCTAATATGACAATTACACACTTGGAGCAGCCTGCTTGCCAAAAGCCCTCACAGTTAATGACAGGAGATGGCGGTTAATCACATCCTTATGCAGGGATCAGGGTGCGGCTCAGGGGAGCTAAAGCCTCTGAGTAACCTGCCAGCGCAATTACCTTTTTAGCAATTACAGCGAGCGTTGTTCAGGATGCTTCAGCAAAACGCTTGCAACAAAGAGACGTGTGCCAGGCAGGGCAGCGGGACAGAGCGCCATCAAAGGCTCCAGCCATTTCTAGGTCAAACGCAGGACAATGGATTTGCTTAAACATCCTTCTTCTCAAGTTACCCTCAATCACAAGAAACACTCAGAAGACAAAGCTATTACAGCTGTAAAGGTTCAATCTGCTGGATCGAAAAAAGGGAAAAGGTACAAGTGCAAAGAAAAAAAAACTGCTGAAGCTGATCAGCTTGGAATTGGGTTCATTATCCATTTCATAGTGCTTAAGAGGCTTAAGATGTTATCATTGGTCAGGGTGATAGTCGCTACATGTGTTTAATTCATATGGAAGCCAGAGAAACACATGTTTGCGACTGCGTTTAGTTCACATGATCAGCTGTCCTCTGTGACCAACATCTGTTAGCCTGACGGTGCCCCGAGCTGAAGTGCAGTGCGAGAGGCAGATTTAGCGTGCAGACACACACATGCAGTATTTAAAAAGAAACAGCTAATGGCCATATGTCCACTCAATTGAAACATTTTGGTATACAGATGCTTTTTTTTAAATATAATTGCATATAAAAGTAAAGTGGCAGGAAAAAAAAGGTGCTCTCAAGCCTCGAATGTCTTCAGCTAAAACAACCCCTTCATGCCTAGTTTAATCCCATTGTGCAACCATAACAGCTTTTACCCCAGTTAATTATTTCCAAATCTTAAACAAATACATAAGGTACTGCCTTCAATTGGATTTCAATGTGCAAGTCAGGCCTCTGGAGGCTGAAACCGCTGCTGTTCTGTATCCACTCTTACTGGGTAATCAAATGACTGATAGTGCTGGCTGTGTGTTCTCAGAGATGAGGGGAAATGCAGCATCTTAGAAAGATAAGAAATCAGTTCCTGCTTTTTTTCTTCCCTTTTTTTTTTTTTTTTTGATTGGATTACATCTTGGGGAGGGTAATCCTTCATAGTGCTCACTCTCTGGGAGTACATGCAGACCAGAAAGTAAATGTAGAAGTGAGGAGGGTGGAAGAAATAATGAAATAAAGAGTGTCAGAAAGGGAGAGGATTTGGAGAGTCGAATCCCAAGACAAGCTGAGAAAATCTGGGTGGGGAGAGTGAATTAGTAACTCCATCCTATATCCCTGAGTAATGGCTGATGATTTGTGTTGGAACAGCCGCTTCTCAGCGAAGCTCCCAGGTGTAAATTTATCGCCTTTAATAATGTTTACGGTGCTCATCAGTTTAGCTAGCCTGCTAACATTTGCTTACATTACTTAACACCGAGGAGAGCTAAAGTTAAAGATGGGAATGTGTTTATTCTAATCCTGACACAAAGTAATGAACAAATTAAAATTTGGACCTGAGAGTGGTGATTAATTAAGAGGTTAAATGAAAGAGACCTAAACAGCAATGTGAGAAATGTTTTCTTTAGCATTGAAACATGGGCTCAAATAAGGGAAAAGTTTTAATTCGGCTTTTGAATTAAGTTTTATTTGTAATCACACATCCTATGGTAATGGTAATGTCATGCAGTGAATCTATAATACTTGTTACAAGATTTAAATCTCTGATGCATCATGAGAGCTGTGTAAATAAAAACAAACAAACGAAAATTCAGTTAGCTACAGTGGCCCTGAAAGCTCAAATCCTAAGAAAATATCACCAAATAGAAAAATGCTGCAAAAATACACAAATAAAACCCAATGGAAATGGGAAAAAAAACACAAAACACAATAATGTGTTGTTGGGGAGACCATGCAGTTGGGAAAAAGACAAGCTAACAGTAAATAGCTATTAGCAAACATGTATATACAGTATCGTGTGAATCATATGATTAAAACACATCACCTGCATCATTTTCTCCCTCACAGCACCGATGAATCTTCCTTTAAGCATGTCTCAGTGCGATCATTCACATGTTCTAGGTTCTATCACTTCCATAATGACCTTAGAAAACTTTCCTTTTTGCTAAAGCATATAGTTAGAGCTGAATCAGGTGACCCTGAATCCTCCCTGCAGTTATGCTGCAATAGACGTAGGCTGCTGGGGGATTCCCATGATGCACTGAGTATTTCTTCTTCAGTCATCTTTCTCACTAACTATGTGTTAACAGACATCTCTGCACTGAATAATACTTGTTATTAATCTCTGTCTCTCTTCCACAGCATGTCTTTATCCTGCCTTCCTTCTGGTCACGGCAGATGGCCCCGCCCCTCCCTGAGTCTGGTTCTGCTGGAGGTTTCTTCATGTTAAAAGGGAGTTTTTCCTTCCCACTGTCACTAAAGTCCTTGCTGTGATTGTTGGCTTTTTCTCTGTATGTATTATTGTTAGGGTCTACTTTACAATATAAAGCACTTTGAGGAGGCTGTGGTTGTGATTTGGAGATGTATAAATAAAATTGATTGAAATCAGTGTCTCCTCATAAACCCTTCCCCTGTGAGGTTTTGGGTTTTTTTCTCCCTCCGTTGCATTTGTTTTTCCTGTTTCTGGTTAGTTTTGTTTCTTTGAAGCATTTTTCTGCCTTTTTTTCTTAAGTTACAGTGCATTTGACCTCCCAGGCCACCGTAGTTAGCGCTCCAATTTTTTTTCCACCACTGTGTGCAGTTCTCGTTTCTTCATCTTTACTGCAAGTTCATTTTAGTTTAGTCATGACATTATATCAGCTTGCAGACATATGCTGTTACCCGTACAATAGTTTAATCGACTGAAATTAACCAGAATCTGAAGCAGAATCGCTGCAAACTAGTCTCTGTTACAGAAAGTTGCAGACAATAATTTAGCACTGCATGTCAATACAACTTTAAACTAGACATTGGATGATTCTTATCTATATGCACCTTGGGCATCATTGCTAACTTCTTGTACCTTCAAGGACCCCTCTAGCTTTTCAGGACTGAATATGGAGAGTTAATACCCAAGCTGTTGTACTTCAGCTGAGGCATTAATTTCACAAAAGTACCCTGGTAATTTTTAGAGTATCATTGTCATGCACAGCCCATGTTACTACAGAAAGCAGTTATATATAACACACACTTGAGAATCATTACTATGCTATCTGCAGCGCTCTGGTAGAAACTCTGATATGGTAGAATTTTCCTTTTTTCCTTACAGAAGAAGTTCGACTAAAAAGGAAACACAACAACATACTAAAGAACTACATCAAATCTAGATTGAGAACAGAAAACCATCACGTTACCAATCTCACAGCAAGGAAGCTGAGTCTTTTTATCAAATTCATTCTGCACTGATAAAATACCTGTCGATGTAAACACAAGCTTAATGCTCCTCCTCTGTGATCTGCTCAGGCTGTTTCAGTGTAATCAGTTAGGTAACCTGGCTGAGCTCGTAGACACGGCGGTCTTCCGTCCTGAGGTCTGAGCTGTGTTTGGAGCAGCTGTCTGGGTGACTGATTGACCTCTGGGGACATGAGTTTGACTACCGCCACTGGTCTGGACACCGTGAGAATGAAAGACATTAGAGTGCGCTGACAGATAGTCACCTCTCTTGTCTGCAGCAAGCACGACGACAATCGCTTTCTCTAAATGCCCGAAAGGTCAGACTGGGTGCTGGAATGAATATGATGAATTGCTTTCTGCATTGTTACCTTGTTTATTTCTTTCAGCGTCAAGCAGAGGCAGCAAACAAGTCAACCTAAACCAGGATGGGAATAGAATTTATTCAGATGTTATTCCAAGGCTGAAAATTGAAAGGAAAAAAAAAAAAAAGAAGTCGTCTTGTGCTATTTAACCTGACATCAAATCAGAATTTTCCTCCTCCACAAAGTGATTTTGCTTTGTGCGCTTTTCTGTCAAGAAACAAACAGTTGTCAACGAGGCAAATCTTCAGCAGTCCTTAGATAATAGGCCACATTTGCACAGACTAAAAACTTGTTTACATACTTTGAGCCCTTGTCACAATGTGCAAAGCTGCCGGAGGTGAAATGAGTCATTGAATCATATCAGGTCACATTATAGTAGGTACGTCTGTCTTCAGTACACCTTTGGTATGCAACCTGTGCAGACCTGCCCGATTCCCCGTCTGAGTACAGACATAAAATTAATGGAGGCTCATATTTTCAGCACATCATCATTACTTCGCAAGACAAACATTTAATCCCAGTGCAATACCAAAGTGAACAAATTATCTCGGGTCTCATTCTATCAGCTGCTAAATGAGATGATATTGAATTAGATTATGCTGGAAAATGAGGTGTTCACACCAATTGAAAGTAATCAAGGTGGTTGAATCGAAGGGTAATGAAAGCCTCTAGAGCTAATCCAGGCCTGCAGAGTGTTCTTTGACTAATAGCTGCTGTTTGTCAAGTGAATAATGATGAAACTAGCAAATAATAAAGAACAGCAAGGCGAAAAGAAAAAAAAAGGTTAATGGTTAAACAAAATATTAAGATTTACTGATCTGTTGACCAAAATGTTTACTTATCAGAGAAAAAAAAGGGTGGAAAGTGTTACTTTGGTTTTAAAAAAAAGGAAGAAACAGCAACTGCAAGTAATCCAATTTTGTGTATGGATTTCTGCCAAGGTCGAACGACGAGGGTGCAATAGTGCAGGTTAGCCTGCGTAATCTGGAATTGCAGGTAAGCAAATAAATAATTAGTGTCAAACATCCTGTTTGCTGCAGTGTTACACTTCAGTCCACATTATGTGAAACAAAGCTCAGCAGGAATCGCTAGCTCAGTGCTTCCTGGACTTAAAGCAACAGCTCTGAAATTTGGCAAAGCTGCCTTTTCTCTCCATCCAGGTTTGATCAGATACGCTTACATTAGCGTGGTGCTGCTCTTATAGTTGTTTTTGCTATGTTACTGCAAAAAATGGCAATGCTGTTAGATATGCGATTTTAAACAGATGTTATCCCCAGATCATCGGTCCTACTGACTTGATGAGTCGATGACTTGTAATTTTCCTCCTGAGCTACCGTAGTTTTGAATATTTTACATTCTCCAAAACTCATGTCCTTCTGACTCTGATGATGGCAGATTCAAAGATTAAATCAACATGTTCATAGCTACAGTAGCGTTTTTTATTTTATTTTTGAAACACGTGTTTGGATTTGATCAAGGCTTAAGTCAGAGATGTGACTGATAGCTGTGCTGACACCAGCGAATAGTACAAATAGTAAGCTTGGACTCACCTCCAGGGAACTGAACTGACCGTGCTTTTAGTTTTAAAGGAGTATTTTTAATTGAATTATCTAACAAATAATTATATGGCTTTGATACAGCCCTCCTTTAGGTAAGGTCGATCAGTTTGTCATGACTTATGAGAGGATTTTTACTTTCCACAATACCTGGTTCATACAACAAAATGTAATTTGGTAAATGTGCTCGTCTCTAATGCACTTGTGTAATTGTGCTGTGGGCTTTAAATAAAATAAACGTGGCAGTAAACACAAAAAGTTCAGACATTTTTATTTCCAAAAAAATGAATCTTTAAACACACTTAAGTGATCATGTGCAGAAAAAAATATGGATCCTATCACAGTAGCACTGATGTAAAACCATTAACAGCCTGGTAATGATGGTGTCAATGTTTAAATCAATCCGGGAGTCTCTAACATCTAAAAAAAAGGATAAACAACTAACAAACAAACAAAACGATGGCCCAAACATTGGACCTGAGGCCAAATGCTCAAAGCACTATGTGATGCCACAGTCCATCTTTTATATACAGTATATGATTTGAAGCGTTAAACCTCAAACTATTATTTACAACCAGCAGCCAAGATAAAGAAAGATTTGATCACAATAAATGTTCTTGCGCTCCGCTTGATAACAACTGTCCAACCCAACTATATGGAGCCTTCAGGAAAAGAGGAAACCTTAATATCCTCGGGGCTTTAAAGCAACCCTTTCTCTCAAGTCAACAACGTAGATGCAAATAGTATGCAAATAGAAATAATATTAACAGTACGTAAACAGACGGGAAAACGAAATGTTTCCATCGTCACGTAGAGTCAATGTAAGTGTCAGCGCTCGAAAGACGTCGTCGATAGTGGTGCCGTGCAGCCAAATGTACCTTTCACTTACAAGCCTATAAATCAGAGCACAGATGGAATTTTGCAGGCCCGTACTATTACGCAACACTAACTCTGTGTGAAGATAAATGCACAGTAAATGCTGCTTGCTTGCTCACGGTGGAGAAGGGGTTCTGCGGCGTGACTAAAGTATGGCCCATTGACCGATAGCGTCTCTTTCTAAGAGCTGCTCGCAGAGGCAGCTGCTTTATGTCTGCTTCGCTGTCAAATAAGGCACGCCGTCCTGCACAGGGAAGGAGGATAAATCAAGCATGTAGACCGCTCCTCGAACAAATTCTGGCCTCACTGACATTGGAATGTTTTGCAAAACCACAGAGTTAAATAGATACGTAAAAAAAAACCCCAAAACAAATAAATAAATAAGAGCTTGTTTGGATGTTTACCACCATCCACTTTAACGTCCTATTTGGTTTTCTCCAAATTTGGCCTTTCTGTGCGAAATCTGCCGCAACCATCTCAGCCATCCCAGGAATTTTACTCCAAACCATTGTTTTGCTTCTCCTCCTCTCGAGTGTGTGTTACATTATACATATGTGTGTGGGTGGGTGTGTGCATGTGTGGCTCCAGGCTAAGGAGTAGTGAGGGAGTTCCCCCACATCTGTTCACCATAAGAGCTTGTTGACAGCAGCTCTCGTCTCTCTCGCTCTCTCTCCTCCAGCTCCCTGTTCATCCCTTCTTTGGATTCTGTTACCGCTGCTCCTCATCCAAGATTAAGTAGAACACAGCGTGGGTCCTGGTGTTTAGAGCCCCACCTGACTGGAAAGACAGGTCAGGTCTGCAGCTTCCAGAGAGAATTGTTTTTGGGGGGTTTTTTTGTGTGTGGCGTATATTCTCAAATTCAAAGTTTCTCACCTTAGCCCGAATTATTCTTAATTAAAAGAAGTGTGCACGCAGCATATTAATCCTCATTTTGATCTAAATATCGATACAGCGACATCGAAGCCATAATGGCTCAAAACAAGATTTTCATAATGGAAAAGATGGAAAATACGTGATTCATTTCCTCAGCATCACGAGGGAGCGTGTGTATTTTTGTTTTCTATACAACGCCAACAAGAAGGGATCGCACTCGAGCCACTAAGCAGTTATCCGAGGTTAAGGCCGGAGTGTTTCTGCACAAGGATTGAAAGCCACCCAAGCCTGTAATTGGGAAAAGGGCCATTTGGACCATCAGAGTTGTCCATTTGTTTTTAAAAGGGAGAGACAATCGATGGGCAGCATTAAGTAGATCTGTAAGAGATCTAAATGGCCCACAATCTTTACTTCCTACTCCAGAGATACAGGCCTCTAATGATTGGACAAGACCCAGAGATAGAAACGGAGCTGCGAAAACGGCCAATCAGATGGGGGCCGATAGCGCGCGACACCTAGCTATCGACCCCAGCGTTTCCTCTTTGCTTTAAAGGTGCTCCAAGTTAAGATCTCACATCAGCCTCGGGCACATATGCAGACAAATCAGCAATAAGCAGGTAGCTGAGGAACAACTCTGCTTGGTTCGGCTTTGATTGCGCTGCTAATTAGCTTTGGTGTAATGACTTTTAGTAGAAAGGTGGAATCGGAGTGCTCAGATTCCATTATATCCTTCAGGGTTTTGCCGGCATGACGGACCTCGTTTTGGATTGAGCAATTTCACATCTCTGTTCTCAGTAACATACTTGCAGCTTTGCCAGT
Source organism: Hemichromis elongatus (assembly GCA_015108515.1). Lineage (NCBI taxonomy): Eukaryota > Metazoa > Chordata > Actinopteri > Cichliformes > Cichlidae > Hemichromis > Hemichromis elongatus. Next base: position 20,346 of record VUQR01035961.1, read on the forward strand.
GCCTGAAAGTGTATTGATCCGCTCGCGCTCTGTACATGCACGGTATTGACAGGTTGTGCGGCAAGATGGTGTGAAGACCTGTGGGTGGGAACTGCTCAACGGGAAAATGAAATATCAGGCTCACAAAGCCCCGAAATAAAAGAACTCATCTCTGCTTTTCTTTGACTTTTTTTTTCTTTCTTTCCAGAATTAATTATTGTTGTTCTGAAAGTTGAATTAAGGTGAAGCCCACGAAGGACGCACACCTGCCAAGGCATCAGAGACGGCGGCTTAAACTGCTGGAGCTGTACAAATGGGTCCTCGGAGGACTTCTCCATTTCTTTCTTCTCCTTCAGAGTGTAAAGTTTTCCAACAGCTGGTAGACAATAAAAAGCGAGTGCAATGGGCTTGTGATTGCAAAGCTTTCCAGAGGTTTTATTGAAGGGGGGGAAAATAACTGTTCGTTTTAGACTGCTGCTGAGAGCTGAACAGTAAGTGACCCCGTTCATTTTATTGTAAATCTCCTTTTTTGTTTCCGCGCTACCCAATAATCATGTTTTAACAACTTGATTATATAGTTATTATAGTCAACGTTTTTACAAAATCAAATCCTGTTTTTATGTCTGATATTTTTCCACACTAACCCTTTACTTTAAAAAAACAAACAAAAAAGAAGAGATTTGCTTCCTAATAGTGTCTTCCTCTCATGTAAAAGATTCACGTGAAGCAGCAGCAAAATGTTATTTCATTGTAATTTAAAGTTGCCAAATGGCAAACTCTAGAGTGGTGTTTGTTACTGTGCGGATGATCGCATTATATGGCTGACTGCGGTCGCCACTCAAAAGTGCATCCACAGATAGATGGTTTAAACCATTTTCCTTTTACACTGTTTCAAACACTGCAGTCTCACACACACACGCAAGGTGATCTTTGGAGTTGGTACTGTGATTATGGTGGTTAATACACGCACTCAAAAAATATTTATGTCAAAGCTGCTGACTTTAAGGTGGAACGGTGGTTAGCACTGTTGCCTCCCCGCAAGAAGGTCCTGAGTTCAGTTCCACTATTAGGCCGGGGCTTTCTGTGTGGAGTTTGCATGCTCTCCCCGTGTTTGGTTGGGTACCCCAGTTACTCTGAATTGCCCATAGGTAATAGTGTGAGTAGTTACCTGTGTCTATGTGTTAGCCCTGCGACGGCTGCTCCTGCCCTCCCACGACCCTGAAAAGGAAAAATGGATGTACATACATTCAGCATTTTCTCCTTTGTGATTAATTATTTGGATAAATAAATCTGATTTCATACATCTTGTATTTTACTCCGAATTATTGCTTCATGTTGATGAGAGTGAGGAAACATTATCATTGAGTGTGGGTGACGCTCCCAACTCGTCACATATGAATGTTTGGATCACTTATTGTGTAAGTGCTCAAGGTCCAGGCTGCGACTTAAATAAGCCAAACAGTAGTCTTTACCTGAACCTTTTAATGCTTACATCTGACCAGCAATTAAAAATTAAAGTGTCTAGTCTCTGCTGTGCAACAGGCGTCTGTTCTACAATGACGCACACAGAGCAGAGCGGACATATACTGTACACACAAGATGAAACAGCGAGCCGAGCGGCAAAAGCAGTAGAAATGAACTTCGTTTCTGCATGCCACCTCTGACTTGTTAACCAAATCCCACAAGCTGCCAGGTTGTTTCCTTACGCTCTGAATCTGTGTTTCTGCTCCGAGGTGAAAATGTCATGACAATGACTGCTTTGTTTAGTCCTTCGAGCTCATAGAAAACACCATACGGGCACGTTAACAAGGCTACGGACTTGATTTTCTTATGCTGGGATCTGTTTTTTTCACATATGCATTACCACTCCCTGAGACCCGGCAGCACGTGACTATAGTATCACTTGGACTGGCTCAGTTCCCAGACTGCACAAGAATAGCAGGAGTGCAGATCTAACATGTTTTTAGCTGTTACAAAGAGTTGGAGCAAAACGGGGTGAAAAAAAAAGTCCACTTGAATCCAAATTCGTTGTCAAACAAATTATTCTTATACAGCCAACGATGTATTGAATATGTGTTACACTCAGTCTGAATTCTCCAAAATCTGCATGAGGTCAAACAGATCCTTTTTTAGTATTCATGCCCCTTTGCTATTCAGCCTCTCGGCCATCTCTTGTCTCTAGACGAGTCCTGCTCTCCTCTCTCACAGTCTCTTTGTTCTTTCTAAAAGTGCTCGTCTTCCACTGAAGCCGCCACTGTTGCCGTGTCTTTGATGTGAGTCGGGGAGACGGCAGTGAGTTCTCACCTGTCAGCTTTCATGGCTCCCCGAAGGTTGACTTTGAGTCGGTGTCTGTTAAATTGGGATTGATCGCAACAACAGGAGCCACACGTTACACACATACTCTGGGGAAGAAAAAAAAAGAAAGAAGAAACACCAGATGCATTTCCTGACAGTCGCGCAGGGGTTGCACGCATCTGATGAAGAGTAACCGTTTATCATGGCGGTCGAGGCGGTTTGACGTGACCGCTGAAGCCATTTGTTGGGCTTTCTTTGGGTTTTTTTTTTTCCTGTGGAGGAAGCGAGATATGCAGGGAATGCCTAATGCTTGTATCAGGTATTGGAAAGAGTTGTTTTTCCAGGAGCATCTCTGACTCATAAACCGAAGTGTTACGGTTAGAGAATGATAAGCACAACACGTCGACCACAGCTAACCCCCTGAATCTGAAGCCAAGCTCCGGCTTTCTCAAATCTCGACTCCTTTTTCTGTTATTGCCTTAACTGCACAGAGAGTGAACGCCAGTCGTCAAACTTCTTGCTGGAACTGTCAAGCATCACGTGCAAGCCCCCCCCGAACCCCCACCCAGCACGGCAACCCCCCACGAAATTCATTCACCGTGACAGAGGTGAAGCAGCACCGTGCGTGTCATGGGAACGTCTTTGAAGATACACTTTGCTTTACCGATGGTTTGGCAGAAAACAATGAGTGAGCGTGAACAATACAAGCTTATTGGCTTACAGAGAATGGGACAAAAAAAAAAAAGAAAAAACATTGAAGGGAAAGTTTGTGAGCAAAGAGCTAAGGAACACCCGTCCCTCAGGCTTCCTCTCTAAAGCCATCATTGATCAGCAGAGAATTTTCTTTGGCTATGGAATTTCAATAAAGTTTCCCTCTCTGCACTGATAAATGTGTAAGAGAGCAAGAGACAGAGAATAGCGAGGTAGGGGAAAGAGAGAGAGAGAGACCATTAAAGGAGGAGAAGAAGAGGAGAGCCCCCCACGGATGCTACTGTCAGCTGTGGGAACCCAGATGAAAGTGGTGCAGCCAGATACCAGCGCTCTTTGATCGTGCCTTTGTGTGATAAACATCGGGCTATGCCAGCCATGCTCAATGCGTCGTGCCAGCCCGGCTGTGAAGGTGAAGGGCTTTGAGCAGGCTTCCAGCTCAGCTCTGCTCAGGACCAGCGAGCATTTGCAATGCCAGAGAGCTGTCTGCAACACACACACACACACGCACACACACACGCACACACACACACACACGTTCTCCAGCCGGTTGCTCTTACTTTCCCTTTCAGTGTCTCTTTCTCTCTCCTTATTTTTCTCTTTCATTCTGCCCCCCACTCATGAGATTTCCTTTTTTTTTTTTTTTTGAAAGGGGGGGGGGGGTATTTTTTAAAAA
>VUQR01035961.1:37455-60910 GCA_015108515.1 Hemichromis elongatus
ACCACTTTTGTGATTTCACGCTATATCAATATTAATATTGATAATATTAAAAAAAAAAAAAAAGAGAAAAAAAAAGAAAAAAAAAAAAAAAAAAAAAAAAAAAAAAAAAAAAAAAAAAATGAAAGAGGAAATCACCCTGATACTGAAAGGAAATTGCTTTGTTACAGCTGCACTGGCACGCATACAAAATGATCCCCACCACAGCATACCTGTAAATAACAACCATTCCCTGCCTGTCAGTTTCTTTACGCATCACAATTAGAAAGTGGTTCAAAATTAAAAGCTCCCCAGTTATCTTAAAACAGAAGGTGGGGAGGCAACATAAGCGCAGCTTAAACGCTCCCGTACTAATTGATTCAAGCCACGCACTAAGAAAAAAAAAAGGGACATGTGTTTGGGACAACAATTGCTGAAAAGACAGCAGCATATGTGGTCTATAGGTTTATGTTCAGCTAAAAGGAAAGGATTTACAAAATAACAACTGGGGACTCTGCCTTTACCTTTTCTGGTAATTGCTTATGACTAATCATGTCATGAATGGGATGCTGGGGGAAGTGCTGTTGTCCTTTCATATGTAAAAAAAAAAAAAAAGAAAAGAAAAAGACAGGAGGACAGTTTGAATGCTACTATGCCCTTTGTATGCCCAATGACATACTACTTCTTGTAAGCTTGTGCTGGAGATGACTCAGTTTCATGAGTTACTGTTAAATAGTGCTTTCATGCTATATGATGCAAAAAAAAAGGAAACTTAAAAATACAGTGTGTAAAATTTCACTACTGGATGTAAGTAAATTATACAGTAAGGCAACTGAATTCTGTTTTCTTTCTCTTCTCAATTCAAGTGCATTCGAGTTCTAGTTACTGTGGCCACTTTTGTAGTGCGTGTAAGATGTCAGATCACTGTATGTGTTCACATCTTACTCTTGAGGAGGCTGGAAAACTTTGTGAAAGAAGTCCAGTACAAATCGATTAGACAGTGAAGCTAATTTCTGGTCGATGACAGCGACACTGAGGTGAGTTGTTGAGGATATCCTGAACTTTTCTGTTGGTAAGCGCCAATGTTTTTGCCACTGGTATACGTTGTTAGCTGCTGTTAGCCTCTGTTAGTAATACTTTCTTTTAAGTGGATCTAACATTCTTAGACACTTGAATAAACTCTCACATGATGCGTTAATGCAATCAAACTGTTTAACAGTGAGAAAGCGTTATTTTAGGACACTCACGCCTAACAATAGCTGGCATAACGTTGGCTTATAACCAGCTGTTGTTGTTGTTTAGCCAGCTCGTTGTCAGCTGTCTGAAAGGGTTGCAAGCTAATGTCCTGACAATTAGTAATTGCAACAATATCAATATATCGCTAGCCACATATATAAATTTGATTAGGCTCATGTCTATCACGGCAGGTGCAATCAAGATGGCAGGACACTTTGGCTGCTTCCACAAACAGGTACCCACTATGTGTTTTTAATTGATTAATTCTACATTTCTGAGAACGCATCAATCAGTTTGAAGACATGATTACACACTAAACAATTTATACTGAGCACAATATGCTTTTTTTCTAATAAAAACAACAAAAAAAGGCTGACTGAACCTTTAAATAAGCATGGTAATTTTAACTAATATCTCACTTCATAACTATTTTCTCCTGCCCCCTTCGGGTACCTTTCTCAATGAATAAAAGAAGGGCATCCTGACTGTTATATATTCACTTTGTTTCCTTGACTTTGGCCAACCCTACAGCATCCTTGGCTGCCCAGGAAGCAGGGAGCCTTGTAAATTAGATTAAGATACTGTGTGAAACACTAGTTCATTCCATAATGCTGTATCAACATTGGCAGCTGCCAATAAAATTCATGACATCTACATCATCATCCAGAGTGGAATGAACAGCCCTGTCAGCTCGCACAGTGGGTGGGGTGGGGAGTAGAAGAAAAAAAATGTTGTGGATACACACAGGCACACGTAGCTAAATCACATACATATTCAGTCAGCACACAATTAAAGGACTGTACATACGTGTGGAGTTGACTAGCAATGGGAAGGGCGGCAGTGATGTGATACATATTCCGAGCTAATGCTGCTTGCAGATGTGTCACCCTGAAAGAGGAGGCGAGTTCATGCCTGACCTCTCTCCTCTAACCCCGGGCTCTGGATCTGAGGAATAGTTTTACATATCTAGTCGACCTGTCCATCTGACATGACCTCAGGGCAAGGCTGGGAGACACGGGCAGGCTTAACCAAATCTCACGCAGCCCGGCTGAAAAATGACTCTCCAGGTAATGTGGGCTTCTTTGCGCCCGCTCCCATCCCAGGTGAATTCCATGGATCTTAAAAGGATGCTTTGAATTCAGCAGAGGCTCCGCTGAGAACAATCAAGGAACATGGCTGGCTGATTATGTATGGTCGGTCTGGGGGACATTCTCATTCATGTATGCACCTCAGCATGTGCAGTTCTTTATATTCATCTTATGAATCTGCAGCTCTCTTCAAGACACACTTCTGAGGAAAGTCACAGAGCTACCCAACACTAGTGCATATCCATAACATATTGGTTCGTGTAGCTATTCTGAGTGCCATTTCATTCCCATTTCATGTGTTTCTTATGCATCCACGTGTACGTGCAGGTCCAGGGGCTGCATTTCTACACATAAATGGCATCTTTATAAGCAGATTGAAACTGTGGTCAAAAGGATGTATAAACTATTTTATTTGTGCTTTTCAAGAGTCTATCACCCATAAATCCTTTAACTCTGAGAATCATGAAATATGCATAAGAAAACCTTCAGTCCTGTGCCACAAATCAATATCCCTTTGTTTCATGAAGCGGTTTTATAAACAGCAAAATGACATAGTCATGTATGTAAGGAAACAGAGGGTCGCCATGTCTAGATTCACATCATATACTACATTAGGCAGCACAGTGTAAGCCTTGCTTTTACAGATTGTGTCTTTTTGACTGGTACAGGATTTGGGTAAATCCAAATAAATGTCTCGATTAGAATTATAGTCGAAAATATAGTATAGCTGTGAATGTCAGAACTGGCGCAATGGGAGAACGTGTCCTAGTTCAATGAGTCGCGTTTTCTTTTACGTCATGTAGACGACCGGGTGCATGTATGTCGTCACTTAACTGGAGAACACCTGAGGAACACAAATGTAGTAGCCCTGAAAAAATTCAGGTGTGAAAGATATAATTTGTCTTATTAGGTCTTTGTAGTAAACTGGAAGAGGACTTCAGTGTTGCACATTACCATGAACACGTGCACCACAAACTCAGAGTTTAACCAGGTAGAGTTATACACCAAAAGGGTCATGCAGGACCTTGTTGTACAGCCACAGGTCTGTCTATCAGCAGACATAATCCAAGAAAGAGTTAAGATTAATAGTACCAGCTTTGATTATATGGTCGCTAAGACTAGAGGAGGAATTGTTGTTTTTACCAAATCTTGAATTTATGTTCAATATTATCCCACAAATACCTGAAAACTGATTAACATATTTAACTGTACATTGCTCCTCTGTTCCAAGTGACACCACAGGGTTTCATCCTCTTGTGACCCCTCTTTGTATCATCAGATGCTGTCATCGTCTACAGTGCTACACTCCCAGCACCTATTGTAGCGCCACATCGCCACAAAACCCATCACAACTGTACTGGACAAACATGTCCAACAAACAAGTGAGTAACTCATTCCTTACTTTTTGACTCTTTCATGGGTGCAAGCCCAGTCCTTCAGACTCACCTTTGATAAATCAGATAGACACGATCATCATCTGCTCAAAATCCCTCACCAACACTACTCATAAGCACCCATGACCACATTAACCATCTTCTTAAGAAGCTTCTGTGACTTCCATCCTTCTCCTCCCACCAATTTCCACTCTGTGGATGCCAGGATCCTCTAACCATTCTGACTAAAGACAAGACCTGCGGTATCACAGCCTATTCTACAGCACCCCCTCCCTCTACAAAGCCTACTCAAACAACACAAACACACTTATTGTACTTATTTATTGTTTTTGTTACTTTTGAGGCTGTCAAGATTTAAAAACCCTTAATAGTGTTTGACCTAACTATCCATCAGTCCCATCCAGTTTCACTTTTTACATCCAGAGCCATGTCTGTCTCAGACTTAATCCTGTGCTTTTTCACACTACATGCTTATGGAAATGACTTGTCAAAGCATATCCTCCTGTAGCCTCCTTTATGACTCTATTCTGGCACTTACTTTGCAACATGTACAAAATGGACTCACAACTGAGACCATGAGCTCACGAGGAAAATGTTTACTGAGGTCTTCACTGAGTGCCACAGACGTCTGTATTAACTGTCTAGTCTACTCCACAGTGGCTTCAACATTCAGGTCCAGAAGCTATGTCCATCTTTTATATACAGTCTATGAGAAGTGGCCAATCTGGGGAATAAAATAAGCCTGACTCACATATGCTGACTTTGGACTTTTCATGGGACTCTACTATTAAAACAAACTGTTTAGACACGCATTCATAATGAAACCAAAACCTGACATTAACCCAGCATGAATGCTCACACAGCCACCAATGTGATCACAGGAATCCCATAAAAAGAAGCGTTTCCATCCCTTTTTTTCTGTGAGTTTAGAGAATAATAGCATTAGGTTGTGTTAATTAGGATACATTAATTTCTTAGCTACTTGTCAAACCCTAATGTTACATCTTATGCCAATCCACAAAACACTTGAATCCCCATAATGTGTCTACACTCATGTAAACCCAACACGAGTAAAACAAAGCGGACATGTGTACCAAATAGCCAGCTGTTAGAGAGGAAAAAATCCATTTTTACAGTAAGAGAATCATCATGTCACGTTTTGCATACGTAGAAACCTGAGATCACGGCAAACACGGCGCAAACAAAAATAAAGGATAAAATTATTCCAACACACAAACTGAAAATAGAGTCTCCTAGGACGAGGCTGCACTCAGCTCATAAACGGGTCCAGCAGTTGCCTTCTTCTGGCTGCACTCGTGCAGTACAGTCTGAACTACAGAGGTCAGAAGTTAATGAAATTCCTGTGTTCAGTTAAATAGTCATTTAGGTAATATTCTAGGCTCCATACTAACCAGCTATAAATCATCCTAATTTAATAAATGTAGGAATAATGATGAGATGTCAAGCGAAGACGTTTACTCACAGACCCCATCCTGCTTTAATAGTCACGGTGTAAAGCAGAAAGACGTCAGATAAGATTTCAGTGGAAATGCATCACAAACAATTGGGTCAAATCCTACCTGAGGATTGTGCTCTCCGTCCTTTTTCCTCTCATTAGAGCAAATGTTTTTTTTCTCCACAAAAAACCAAACCAAAACACAATTATTCAGGCAACAGATCTGCAGTGAGAACTGTTTCTGTCTTCCTTCTTCTCTTTTTTTCCCCCTGAATATTCAACTCATTTTGCCCCGTAAATCTGCCAAGTATCAGTTTGGACACATTAGCACATAGCATGCATTAGCCAAGATATATATTTTACAAGCAACACTGTGCTTTCAGTAGGAGGCATAATGAAGTGTGAAGGAGAAAATCTGGTGTTGTACAAATCCCGGGTGGATATGATTTTTGTTTTGGGACTGAGTGGACGCTGTTGTTCAGGAGAATTTATAACCTTTTCAAAATGGCTTTACACCTAACCAGCAGGGGTCTTTTTTCTTATTTCAGTTGTGTATTTTCACAGGGAGGAGGGGGGAGGGACAGAGATGAAATGTTTCAAGGAGGAATAAGTGAAGGTCAGTGGAGGCGATAGAAAATTCTCCTTTATGTTTAGTTTCTGCATCTTTACAACAGCTTCTCTCTCTTTGTTATGTGTTAAGCATAAGGGGCACATATCCATGGGGCATCTCTTCTTCTACTTGAAGTGTTTCATTACAATCTAGTGCCCCCTAATGGATGCGAAGCCCCGGTGCCTCTCGCATGGTCTGGCGAGGTGCTGTGAATTTCCTCGCAGCTTTGGAACCAACAAATTAGCCATTTTGGAGGCGTTCACTGATACTTTCATGGCCGTGCTCCTTTCACCAGGGCTCCTCTCAAAACTGAAAGCGGCTCCCCATTTCTGCTCCCGTGAAACAGGCTGCCCACCCTCCCGCCCACTCGCCCATTCTCCTCCTTTACAAAAAGCCCATTTTGGCAGAAGCAACAACAAGAATCACTATAGCAAGCGAGAGCGACCGGGGGAACATCCAGCGTGAAGACAAATCAATGAAATCCATTTGACTTTCAAGCCTCAAAATGCCAAAATGCCAGCGAGTACAAAAAAAGCAACATTTCTCAGTGCCCTATCAAACCCCCCTAATTCTTTGTGACATTTCCTGGCAATTTCCTGCACTATGTAAATGTCTTCCAGCAATCTGATTTAAACAAATGTCATGAGTTAAGCAACCGGACAGACATTTTTTTGTTTTTTATTTTCTTTATCTTGTCTCACGGAAAGACCATCTAATGGTCAAGTAAGCCCTGGGGACAGGTGTGTGATTCCCCTCCCCTCCTTCTCTCCCTCCCTCTTTCTCGCTTCTTGTTTTTTATAGCAAAAAGGAGCTTGATGTTGCTCGTGTTCATGTTGGATATTACATCCATATTACATCCTGCCTGCATGATGTTGCGCCAAACTCTAATAAAAATCCAGCACAGTGTACACCTTTTGTAAGCAGGCTCTTTCCTCACCAGAGGAGACACCGTAAAAGTTCAAAGCCCAGGCTCCGAGCAGCATGTGGCCTGCTCAGCTCCAGTGCAACCTGTCTGCTTGTATGGCTGCTGGGGCACATCATTTTAGCTGGGCTGAGATCTGAGGCTGAGGGGAAGGGGGCTGGGGCAGGCGAAAAGAAAAGATTTGGTCTTCTGCACAGTAATGCTCGTTGTTGCAGCGATGTGCCAAACTGGACTGTGTGAAGGCTTCAGTCCACATGAGCCTTCTGTGTCCTGGCACTGAAATGACCCTTGAGGGCTAATTAATTGTCCAATCTGACACTGTGCACTAGTAACCTTTCCAAACTGTGTAATACAGGAAGTAAGAGATACAAAAACGCATGCTGTTCACGAAACCACCGCTGAGTATAAGTCGTGTTGACAGCCCATGTGTGACCTAAGTGTTAACTGCAGTCATGTTACTGCATCAAAATGTTCTTCATAGTAACTGAAATGCTAATCTAATGAAAGACTTGTAACAGTGACTTGCAGACTGTGGAGATGCTGTATATGACCGTGTTACCCAGACCCAGCACCCCACTGTGCTCTACTTCTTCTGCCAATGCTGAGCTTTATTTGTCCAACAGTGCCACCTAGTGAAGAACCTCTGAAGTGTTGCAATATTGCAAAAGTTATTGAGTTTATTGCACATTTTAGAACAGCGATATGTAGCGATATTAAAAAGCACGTAGCTACAAAATAGCCGTTTTTGTATCCCAACAAAATTAACATATGGTGTTCATTACTCCTGCACATGTTATCATGGGACCAAAGGAATGCCTAAAAGGATTGTGGGGATTTCATGGGGATCTGAAGGGTTTGGGCTGAAGCTTTAAGGATGAGGGAACATTTTCTCTTTTGTAAGGGATTCACTTTTCCCACAAAGTTTAAGAACATATATTGTAAGAAATAGAAAACTTAATTACAGTCCTACATCATAAGTGAGTGGTTTAAATGACTGAAAACACATAGTATATTACAGCTGTGATACTAGAGCTTTATTTTAAGAAAGTATGTACATTTTAGACAAATTTCATGACGTTCGAAGTAGTAGTAGTAGCAGTAAAAATTTGTAATATAATCATAACTTGTGTTGTGCTGTTAGGACATTTCTAGTGGTTTTGCTTAATGTGCTAACGTATGTTGGGAATTACATGTGACCTCTATTTACATGTATAAGCTTTTGGATAAGTCCTCTTTCACAAGTAACTATTTTATAAACTATGTTGAAATTTGTATTTTCATTTTCACTGGAAGTAAGGCCTTGTTGATGTTCTTGCATGTCAGGAGTCTGTCGCCTGACATTTGAAGTTTTATGTTGAGCATCATTTAAAGACGTTTATCACTTCTGTCTGATAAACGAGCTTAACACTTAAACCTTTCACCAGTCTGTAAGCAATGATTTCCCCGGCTTGCTCAGCCAGAGCGAGGACCTCCTGTGCGTGAAGATTTATAACGTACTGTACCGCTCGGAGTTTGCAAACTTACGCCGTTCTGGCCTGCTGCATGAAGGCTATTTACTCGATTCTCCTCCTTCCAAGTGCCTCTTGTAAGCCTGTTATAACCGGCGCTGATAATGTTTATGGATGTTTCATTGCTTTTGTTGGACAGTTAAACTGCTATTTGTGGTTTATGGGGTCAGGCTGTTTACAAGTGTAGGCTGGGCTTTACGGAGCGCAGAGCGCGCCTTCATCCACATGCTTAAATCTCGGCTTATTAACCACAAGTAACCATCGCTTAAATCTTTCTGTTTCTCAACTGCACCGATCTTTTACTTGCTAATTAATTTTACTCCCATCTTCAAATGGTTTTATTTGTGCGTTTATGCACCCGTTGTTTATGATGTCAGACAGATGCAGCATGATGTCTAATTAGAAGAGATTAAAAACATCACACCTATACACTACATTATTTTATTTTTCAATTGTATACAGACTGAAATCTCAGTGAGTATTTGTATCAGATGTAAAAAAAAAAAAAAGACGTTCCAGTGTAGTCTCTGCAACTCCCTTCTAATGGAAAGGTGAATACCCAACACAGCAGAGTATAACCATTGTGAATCCTCCACCATTGTGTATCCTCCACCATTGTGTATCGTCCACTCCTTTTACCCATCAAATAACTTCATCCAAATCGAAGTAAATGAAAACACAGCTTCTGGCTGTAGAAAGGTTGTGGAGATGTCTTGAGGGAAAGCCAGCTGGCGGTCGAACTCAACTCACCACCGGGTGTCAGGGTGAGCCACTTTCCCTGCTGCTGCTGCTGTTCAGCCTTACCTCCCTTGTCTGACAATCTGGATTAGCAGCTGTGATATTACAGGACTGGCACTCTTTGCTTCAAGTCTGACAGTTGCTACGAGTAAGTGGGGAAACACTACTAATCACGCTTATGGGAGGAGAATGAGCTCAGACAGCTTAAAATCAACATATCCTCAAACATCTCCCAAATGTCCAGCTCCTCCAAACTACACTAGATAAGTAAAAGGAATCCAAATGGATAATAAGGGCTAGTTTGGCAGTAAATTGGTAAACATTATAATTTCATCAGCTTGTCACGTGACTTTGACTCTACAAACAGTAGATACAATAAATGTATTTTAGCATTTAATCTGCACCGGTTATCAGTGCGCAAATATTGGTGATACCAATACCGAAACCAATACTATTAACTTACAAAAGCAGCTTATGTAGGGGAGAGAAGTGTGTCACACATAGTGTATGTGTTAGAAACAACTCATGCACCAACTGGCGGCAAATAAAAGCAGCTAAGGTGGAGAAGTTCTACGTGTTGTCTTCTTTACCACGTGACCTTTACTAGAACATTCACGAGGTTAGGTCCACGCGAGATCTGGCTAGACAGGTCAATGGCAGCAACAGTGAGAACATGACGAAGGAGAAGGGGACAAGCTGAACAAAACCGAAGGCAGGGGAGCAACAGGAGGGCTTGTTCAGACAGCTGTGCCGGGGGAGCTAACACTAATGATCTCTCAGTATCTCTGTTAGCGGGGCCTGTCTCAGCAGTTGGAGGGAAACATGTCAGCCAGTAGCGAGGCAGCAATCAGGGAGTACCCAACAGCTACACACACTGCCAGTCACTTGCACTTCTTGCACATAGATACACAAACCGACTCAAAAGCAAGAAAAGACGGTTCTTTATCGAATGCTAACAAAACACCGCGTGCTATGTTTATTCATGTAATTAACCCCAAGCCCGCTGACTGCTCCTCAGGCTAGAACTGCACGACTTTCCATTAGACCCTTCGACATCTCTAGTCAGGACTGACAACCTCCGAGAACCTCATTAGTGGCAGAGAGAGGCAGACATGGATACAGCAGCACAGCAGCAAATTGCCGGGGAATTCATTTAAAATGCACGTGTGGTGTGGTGACAGCGGGGGTTAAGGTGGGATAGGTTAGCACTAGTGGTAGCGGCATGAGGTTGCAGGTTGGAGGCCAGGTCTCATGCTGCCACAGAGTATCACAGCAGCTCTGCGAGTGTGCACTTGCGTGGATTATGTATGTGACAAGCTGTCAGAGTCACCAGTCAGGCAGACTGGGCCTGCCTCAGCATGTCACTAAACATAACGCCTGCCTGACTGCTGAGGGCTAATTAGTGAGATTTGGACTGGGACGGAGTCAGGGCAATAGTGAGGGACAGAAATGGACATGAGGAGTAGAGGGTGTCAAAGCCAGTGGGCAAGAAGAGGACTTTTAAAGATGCTTCATTTTACATTTTGCAAACCAAAGCAAGATTTTTCTGGAAGAATGTAACAGAGAGAAGTTGTTCTTGAGATTTAAGAGTTCTTCCAGCTTGCCCAAGCTGCATGCAGGCATCTGGTTGAATAATTTTAAAATAATTACAATGTTTCCCAATTAGGGCGCTAAAGCATAAATCCCTGTGGAGGATTTAATTACTTTGCACAATGTAAAAAGCTGTGCAAAGAGCTGCAGCACCTTCCTTTTTTGTTTATGGCTGTTCCACAGATGCGTTGAAAATCAACTTGCTAACAAGGTTGTTCCCAATGACGGTAGGAAACAGTTTTCTACAGTCATTGGTTGTTCCTGTTTGAAGTGAAGCTAGACTCAGAGCCAAATTGGTTTTATTATGAATACTAGAATATTATCACTCAGTACTGCTTTGCCCATTCGACTGAACACATATGTCCACACACACATGTCCAAATAATGACAGGCTAAGTCATTAATTGCACTATAACAATGAGAAAACTGGGATTCGGTGTCCACTCGCTGATATTTGACTTACTTTTATTTGACTTTCAGCTAACACTGCAAGTGTGAAATAACCTCCCGAAGTATCTGTCCATCTCCATCCTCTCCCTGTGTGCAGAGCTGCCTGCTTTGCTGTCTATAACGCAACACAATCATTAATTAGAGTTATAAAGTGGTGTGAAAAAGCATGTGTCCCATTCCTAATTTTTTTGATATTTGTCACACTTTGTCCCCAATTCGCAGCTCAATTCGTGTGAAAGCCATTTACCTTTACCTACTAATGCTGTCAAACCTAAAATGAGGATGTGGGCCCAGCTAATGAGTTAAAGGAACAAAGCTATCCAAACTTCCTACCTGCTGAATCAAGATCTCACTTAACCGGATCCTGTCTGACAAAGTTAGTAGGCTAAAAGATCTGAAATGGAAACACTTCATGCCATTAGATTAAAAAAAACCTTAAGGACACCTAAGAACCACAGCCATTGACTTTTATCACTCTGGAAAGGATTACAAAGGCATTTCTAAAACTCTGGGATTCCATCGAACTGCCATGAGTGTCATAATTCACAAATGGAGAAGTCTGGAACAGTGGTGAACTTCCCAGGAGTGACTAGCCTACTAAAATCACTCCAAAAGCTCATCAGCGACTCATACAGGAGGTAGCTAAAGAACCGAGAACAACATATAAACACCTGCAGGCCTCACTTGCATCGGTTAAGATCAGTGATCATGATTCAAAGATAAGAAAGAGGACCGGCAAAAATGGCATCTAAGGGAAAGTTCCAAGGAAAAAAACAGTGCTGCCTAAAAAAAACACAAAGGATAGACGAACGTATGGATGCTACAAAAAGACACACAGATGCTTTTGTGTTCTCTGCAGTTTTCTTTATGGACCGATCTCTGATTTCTGTGTATTATGTTTGAAAACTCTCTTTCCAAAATGTTAACCTGTGAAAAGGAAACTCCTACAAGTGCACTGTATATGCCAGTGGTTCTCAAACTTTTCACAGTGATTACCACCTCCTAAAATATATGGGTCTTGTTGTACCACCCTTATGACCAACATTAAAGTACAGTAGTATAGGCCTATTTAACACCATATACAGTTTACACGAGACAATTTTATTTCTTATATGAATGTTATTTTTTTTAACTGTCATAAACGGCATGTGAGGAGTGACCAGTTTTAAGGCCCAGGGAAACAAGTCCGCCAGTGCTCTGTAGCGGCCGCCACTGCTGGTGATAAGGAAAGGCTCCTCTTCATAGCTCGGGGAGACATTTTCTAGTCGACTCCGGTGCCCAGAAGTGCCTCAGGAACTCTCATGTCGTCTTTCCAAACCTCCACAATGGTATATTATTTAATCTTGAAAAAAAAAGGAGATTTCCCACGTACCACTAGAGAGAGCCCAAGTACCACCAGTGGTACGTGTACCACAGTTTGAGAACCACTCGTATATGCAATAAGGTCAGGCACAAAAATAACTGTCTGCACCTTTCAGTCACAAAACTCTACAACACCTCAACACCTCTTTAACAAATCCCACTGGTAGTATTTTCTTTCTTTCTTTTTTTAAATAAAACTGATGTAACAATAATCTGAGTCAACCAATAGTGACTTTAAAAGGCTGCTTAGAAAACCTTAAAATAGTTCAGTTACATGTGTCTATTGCCAAAATATGGGAAAACAACTCATTAGAGTGTGATAGCAGGCAGCATCAACCCTTAATCTTCTCTGAGTGACACGTACTTCATTCACCAGATGTAATTGGATTGAATACAAGAAATTACAGTGATGTGCCTGATAATAGGTTTATGCTGTTTATGCTGACGGCTGTGTTGCTTGCGGTGACATGTCGACATGATAAACCGATTAGTGCAAATTACATAAGAGTCCGGGAAATTTCGGTAAAACATGCCAAAATGTTATGACCGTGGACAGAAATAAAAGGCAAAGGCTTAAACAAGCCAAGGACTGTAACGTCTGATCAAAGAGCTTTTCCAAGTTCTGTACAGAGAGGGGGAAAATGGAAAAGAACACTAAGAACAGAATATTCATTTTTTATTAAAAATAAAAAGTGAATATTCTGTTCTGTTCCTAATGAGGGTTGATTAATTGAGAAAAGATGCTTATTAGTGCAGGAAACACTTTGAATATGTTTTCATTATCCAGGCTAGTACAGTCTAGTACTTGACAGTGTTAGTACAGTCACTGCTTTGGTCAAACTATTGCATTTTTTTTCAATAAATATAGTCGTCAGAGGGCCACAGATTATATCACTGTTGAATTTATGTAAAATATTATTGCAGTTTAAAAGACAAGAAAAAAGCAACAGTTTAAAATCAGTATCCTCTATTTTATTTTATTTTTTATATTCTTTGTTCATTCTAAATCTGCAAATCAAATCATGCTGTCATTAAAGGCACACAGGCAGACAGACGATGTTGATAATGTCTGTGCCTGAGGGTGGGATTGAGGGCTGTACAAGGCCGGAGACACCCGCCCCCCCAACCCATGCTAAAAACAGGCTTCTGGCAACAAGCTCTGATGGATGAGCCGTGCAAAATGTCTAACAAAACCTGCACTTCTAGCCTCTAGAGGGACATAAATTCAAAATCAGCTGCAGATGCGGGCTTGCACATGTATGCTTGGGCAGTCTAAAGGCACATTGCAGAACTTCTGTAACCTCCCTTCTTCTGAATTTTGTGATCTTACCAGCATCAGTGTTCACTTTCCAGATGAAGTATTTGTTTTCATTTTTCTTACATTTATGGTCCTAATAGGAAAATTTTCTTAAATATCTTAAGACCATTAATTGTAATGACAATTATCAGTGTTGAACTTGCTGCATCAGATGTTTACTGCTGCCTGTACTAAGCACTCGATTCACGGTAGCTTTGGCATAACTGAATTACAGGGACTGAATCTGCAGAGTGTCAGAATGTAAAAATAGTTTTAGTTTGGCAGATGCAGCCTGATTTTAATTAGAGGAATTATTATAAAGACAAAATAGATGCACTTGCAAGCATAGTGTGCATAAACATAAACCGACCCATTTTAGCTTTGTTTTTTCTTGTGGACAAAACAGAGGTAAAGCCTCCAGGGTCCCTGCTGCCTCCAGTACTAACCACTCTATCCTCAGCAAGCTTCAAAACCTCCACTCCATGTGACTGACACACGTCTCAGTCAGTGGAGAGCCAGGAAAGTGTGTTTCTTTGTGTAGCAGCACACACACACACCGATCCATCTCAGCCCCTCACTCAGAGCCAGACACTCTGCTATCTCTATTAAGCTGGTATCCCTGAAGAGCCCTTTGCTGCTGCCAAACCTGGAGCGTAGCTGATCCCCGAAGACCATCATTTTGAGCAGAACTGCTGCTCAGGCCGGGTAGTGCTACAAGTCTTCTCATATTCCCCCACCTTTTTCTCACAAGTGAGGTGCAGACAGCAGTAACACAGCACATGAACAGTTGCATGTAATTTGCCCATTAACCCATATTCAGCGCACTTGGATGCAAACATTTCTTGTGGCTAGCAGGTAGACATGTAGTTGTTAAAAATGATTTTGAAAGATGATGTATGCATATTATTTGCATTATTGAGAATAAAGTGAACACGAGAGCATTTGCTTTCAAATATGCTAACTCAGGCTAAAATGATGCCTTCATATGGCCACTAGGTGATAGCAAAGCCCCATAGCTCGGGTTACTATGAAGAATTTCCAGTGCACCACCTCCAATATCAATAAAACTCAATTATATTGAGAAAAATATCCTAAAAAAGCCACATTCTTATATTACTAATACCAGTGATTAGAGGATGTAGTCAAATTTATTTATAACATCTGGACAAAAGTAGGGTAGATTGCATAGAAACATGTAGGTTATGTGAGTTTAGGTTTACCACGCACTGCATTCCTCACTGAGAGGAGCAAATAAGGACAAAAATACAGTTGGTCAAAACCTACAAGGGGAAATTACTCTTCTAAATTCCCTCAAAATGTGAATCACTACCTTTTCTTGCCAAAAACTACACATCCCCTCGGCCTGCTCCTTTCACTCAAACCATCTGTGGAAAATCGAGTTACTTGCCATTTGGAGGAGTGACACGCAAGGCCAGCGTATCACATGTTGCATGGACGGTGCCTTTTTGTGACAGATAAGAGGAGAAAATCTGGACACTGGGGCAGCTGTCATTGGTGTGACTGAACATGTTATGGTCTGGACTGATCCTAGATAAGCACTGGGTGTGCACCACATAGGGACTAGGCCACACGTATATGGGAAATAAGCTACTTTGAAATTGACAGTGAAGCTGTAACATGGAGCAGAGCCATTTGGGGAAGTAAATAGTCCCCCCCCCCCTTCCTGGTTATTTTGATCTTGTTTATACATAAAACTGTAGCCCAGGATCTATATGTTTAGCTGCTGTCTGTACAGGATTTATTGTGGAATTCATTGTGAATTCAGTTTTTAAGATCCCATGTCCTATCCTTGTATCTTATGTATGGTGCACTTTATACATAAGAAAAAGTAATGCTAGCCAAGAGTGAAATAAGATGTAGACACGCCTTATGTGTCAGACTATTCATATCCATCCATCCATTTTCCTCCGCTTATCCAGGTCTGAGTCACGGGGGCAGCAGCCTAAGCAGAGAAGCCCAGACCTCCCTCTCCTTGGCCACCTCCTCGAGCTTGTCTGGGGGAACACCAAGGCATGGTGGGTCTGTGTTTGCTGGGGGCTTTTTAGTTTAATACAGAAAATATTGCTATAGCCGTAACATTTAAACAAAATCACAATCGTTCCCTTGCAGTAACCAGTGTGCTTTTGTTGCATACACCTAACCACAGACTTGAGTCAGGAGTGGCATTTCATTCCTGCTCTTCATAATCCACCCTGACCATCTCCATGTGACTCTGGAGTACCCCATAAATGTCAAGCTTCGTTCTCTGTTGGTTTCAGGAGTAATTCTAGAGGTTAACTCACAAAACAAAAGTAATATATATATATATAGCTAATCTTTCTAGGAGGAGGGCTGTAACAGAAGCGGGAACACACTCAACACTTCCGGGAAATCTTAAAAAAGGGAATTTTCTCCTATTTTGCTCCAAGCATAGCTGAGAATGCTGGGAGAAATGGCTGACAGTCAGTGTTCTAGTTTATCCCATTTATATCTAAAGATGCTCCCTCTCCCAAATAGGAAAAACTGCCATACCTGAGTAAGCACTTGGCGACAATGGGAAGGAAAAACTCCCTTCCCAAAGGAAGAACTTTGCAGTTTGTCTGCAGTTTGGTTGTCTTGTGTCACCCCTTACCTTGCCTGAATTCCCACCAAAGAGGTGGAGTGCCAAGCCAACTTTACTGAACATAACATAAGTAAAAATATACATGTAAATACTGAAAATAAAAATATAATAATAAACAATATAGAACACCAACATCAAAAAGACAATAAAATCCAAATAAAATTAACACTTCTATACTGGGTTAAAAGCTAAACCAAAGAGGTGGGTCTTTAGATGAGACATGAAAACATCATTTAAGGAGACCTTTAAAATTTGCTATAGCAGTGCGTTCCACAAGTTAACTGTGAAAGCCCGATCCCGCCCTTCTGATGCGTCTTCAGCACATGCAACAACAACTGGTCAGCTGATCTAAGAGACTGAGACGGGGCGTGCAAGTGCAGTAGCTCAGAGAGTGAGATTTTTTTTTATAAAAATACAAGAATTTTTAAATGAACTCTAAAATGAACAGGCAGCCAGTGTAGTGAGGATAAAATGGGAGTGTTATGCTCCCTTCTCTGTTTACCAGTTAAAAGCTGTTTATGCACCAGATGAAGAGGTGAGACCAAGTTACTAGCAAACCAAGGTATGAATGAGTTACAGTAATCCAGCCGAGTTGTAACAAAAATGTAGATTACAGTTCTGAAATCATCTTTTGACAAGATGGGTTGAAAAGATAGAACCTCTGTCTTATTTTCGTTAAAATAAAAAAAAATTTAAAAGCCAAACAAGCTTTCACTTCAAGACATTTATTTAGCACTTTGAATGGAGTAGTCATTTTTCTTTTTTAGGGGCATATAAAGCTGCATATCATCTGCAATTTGGTGTCTTCTAAAAATAGAGCCAAGGGGCAGGAGATACAGAGAGAAAAGTATTGATCAATGTCACCCCACATGGGACTCGAGCTGAGGAGGATCTGAAGTCCGACAGAAGCCTTCTCTTAGCCAGGTAAGACCTAAACCACAGCAGAGCAGTAGCACCAATGCCTACACAGTGTTCCAAGCAAGATAGTAAAATATTGTGATCCACCATGTAAAAAGGATCACATGATCTCCTAGATCTGTAACCAGGAAGATGTCATTAACAACCGTAAACAACACAGATTCTGTCCTATGTAGAGATTTAAAACCAGACTGAAAAATCCCAAGGATGTTATTTCCATCTGAAAAGGTTTTGAGCTGGTGATAAGCAGCCCTTCCCCGTCTCCCCACCAAAGAGGTGAAGAGTCCAAAGTTTTATCCATAGAGCCACAAACCTGGCACATAGATGGGACATATAAAAGTCTAAAGAGCAGAATAACATAATCATGGACCAATCATGGAGACCATGTTACTGGTCATATACCGCACGCAAACAGTTCATGACTTAAAGAACCAAATCCAGATTTCTACTGTGTTAGGACATTTTAAGCAAATTTTAAATATGTAATAAAAAAACATTCAGCCAGTTGAGGTGGCTATAGCTGAAGAGTGGGGATTCAATACCTGGTTGATCCAGTCTGCATGCCAAAGTATACTTGGACTAGATAGTGAACTTCATTATAGTATGAATGTGAGATAGAAAGCTGAGTGTTTCAGTAGAGAAGAGCACAAAGCAGTAAATAAGAACCAGTCCATTTACCATGAGCCAGATAACACACCTGGCGCAGCGTAGTCGACCTCAATTACACTACATAACAGTGCAAAAGTGTTGGGCGAATAGCAGGAGGGCACACCGACTGGTTGTCCTAGAAGATTATGGATGAAAGTAGACATTAACACGCAGCAGCACCGATATTAAACATTAGCAATATAATTAGATAAACAAAGACAGAGCTGGTGAACTCCAAATTCCCATCCATCACTTTCACTTTGAGTCCTCGTGCAATCAATCACAGGCCACCGTAATAGAGCACAGGCTGCGGATATGGGATGATGCTATCCATCACTATGAGGGTAATGTGACACTCATAATGTCTGCACACAGGCTGAGGGCAATCGAATCAAATGAAGTGCTCTGCTCTTTGAAGTCACACCTTTCACAGGATAATGATGATGAAGATGAGGTGTTATCCAAGCTTCGAGTCCGGTGTCCTAAACTTTGAAGAGAAAAGAATAACTTAGCCTCAATCGCTTTAATTCAGCTGCTTTGCAGCTCCCCGCAGTGTAATGTGTGTTCCATGCGAGCTAAGTAAACACGGTGAAATCCTCCATAGTTTCCCGTAATGCCAAAGAGAAGGGATGGGTGGTAACCTTGCCCCGTTTTAAACCCAAGGCTACTTTCCCTCGGCCCACAGAACACTCTTGACAGGCCTAGGTGGTATTTTATTATTTCAGTTCATTCTGTCTATTCTGACTCTATAATTACTCCCTACATGTCATTTAACTCTGCCTTTTTTTTTTCTTTTTTTTTTACAAATTACATGTCTGACCCTCTCTCAGGGATAGGGTTTCCCTGCCATGTATTTTAACGCTTTCTATTTTAAACCCTCTCTGTTATTATTTTTCAGTTCTGGTTGTTCCTTTAATCATTGTCCTATGATCTAGCTCTTGGTATTTTTTCTGGAACTGAAAGCTAAAATGCTGAAAATATTTCACAAAGTTAAAGCAAGGGCTGCAGTTGGGTTGTCCTGGATCTGCTCAAGACTGCCGTGGACCATATCTGTGTGTGTGTGTGTGTGTGTGTGTGTGTGTGAGTGTGTGGTTTTGTTGTTTTATTGTTCATAGATTGAAAGAACTGTATGGCATAATGCAGATGGTCAGCTGCCAACCCATGACAACATCTGATGCGATATCTGCTCTGTGATTTGCCTCACGCTTTTAGAAACGTTCCTAAAACCAAACCAGCAAAAAGAAAAGAAGGAAAGAAAAGAAAAAGAAATGACTTCCAACATTGTGAATACACACAATCTAATTGTGGGGCGAGCAGAGATGTCATTTCCAAGAGAGTTCCTCCTCTAATTTTAAACCAAAACATCATATTATTGGACTGATGCCTGTCTAAAAGAGAGGGGAGAGAAAGGAAAGGAGCGGCAGGCCTTTCGGGTCCTTTGTTTACATGAGCGTTACAGGCACAATTCCCACAAATGTGGATAGGAGTCCTTTGTAAACAGGACTTGAGCGAAGCTGCTGTTTGTCCGCCAATCTAAATACAACAAGGGGCCCGCGGTAAGCTTCACCGCCATCTCTAATTCTGGCTTTGGCAAAGAGCGGGTCCGTGGTTCGAGGCCACACTGCTGTACGCAGCCAGCGAGCCAGGAACTTTTCCTTAACTGGTGAAAGCTATGAACCGCATGCACACTTTACACCACACACAGACACATAGATGAGCGTGTGTAGTGCAATTCAGTCGTGCATATAAAGCAATATGGCGTCTACACCATGCACCATCAGGAAATTCTCAATTTCTTGGTGACATTGTCGCTCAGTTGTGACATTAGATTGTTTTGGTTGTTGCAGGCAGTGTGAGCTATTTCATCTGGCGTAAGTTTAAAATAGACAGGAAAATAGAAAAGCGGTCCTGACACACGCCTCACCAGGTTTGCGTCCATCCCATTTGTCCTATTAAAGTGTTATTCTCTGGCTCTGCATATAGTTTTAGTGTGCCAGTAAGGAAATTAGCTATGCATGGCATCAGACCGGATCGCTGCTGATTGTAATTGTCTGCATGGTAGTTGAACATGGACACGCTGCTCTGTGGACTGTTTAATAATTCAAATCTGCACATATGCTGTTTTGTGCTTTCCAGCGATGAAATAATCTCACGGCCATGATTACTGTAACAGCAGATTTTGCCAGTATTGACCTCATGATGGCAGTTTTCACAATAAACACTAGGGGGAGCCAAGCCATAGCAAGAAATCACGAGAAACCCCTTTACAAATCTCTAAATGAAAGTTACATTCCCCAGTGAAGTAGACCCACTAAAGGGACAGTTTTGTCCTTGTTTCTTGTTAGGGACGCCGCTGATGTGTGACTTGTCCTCGTTCGTCAGTACTTGCTGTTAACACAGTCTTGTTGTTAGAGTTGAAGGTAAACTTGTGTAATGGAGGCACTATTCATTAAACCCATGGAGCGAACTAGGGACAGGCTAATGAGAAAGGCGCCTCTGACAGACCGAGGCTGGCTGTGTGATAATTGGCCGAGGCTAAACAGGGTCACAGAAGAACAAGGAGTTAAAATGGACAGAAGCTCTTAGGCTTGCAGCTTTCACCCACTTAGCCGTATTTCACTGTGTTTTCAACAGATTTTTTGGTTGAGTGGCCACAAATAAATTGATACAAATCCATAATCCAGATTTAGACTTAAACTTGTCTCTCCCTTCCTGCTTTTCCTCACAGGAGTGTGTTGAGTGCTGAGCCGAGCCTGAATAACTGAGAAGCTTAAGCTAAGCAAGCATGTGAGGGAAATGGTACTGAATAGTACATCCCAAAATTGGGGCTTTAATTTGAAATGCATGGAGCTGCAGTCTAAGTTAACAATAAATTGGGCCTTGTACTTTTCTAAATGCATGCACTTTATTCAAGAAAGTTTTTTAATGATAACGCAGAGAAAATTTTTTTTAGGTTAGAGGCAGTAGGTCTGAATGGCATATTCAAGCAGACAAGTTTGTCAGTTTTCAGTTCAGAAAGTTCCAACTCCGCATGCCTGTTATTATGAAACATTTAAAAAAGATTTTAATGCAATGCACAGGACGCCTCACTCAATCCTCTTTCCCAGGCTCCCGCCCTCTGCTGCTCCTGAAGGGACTTATTAAAATCCATATTTTTCCATCAGACCATGTAAAAGATTTAAGAAACAGAGTGCACCTGCGGCTGCTGATTGTTATGGGTCACATTTGGCTAGCTGCAAAGAGAAAAAACATCAGACTTCCCATCATGACTCCATCTGAACCCAGTCTTTTTTTAAAGCGTTGACAAAACATCCTTCTGTACATGCAACTTTCATGGCTTTCTCATTTGGCTTCTGACATGTATTACAGCTGCCGAGGGCTACCAAAATCTCACACGGATTCTTGAGACGAGTAACATCTGCCAGTGCTGACAAACAATATTGCATATCGCAAGTGAGGCATTATAGTGGCAAAAAGACTGCATGTAAATGCAATGCTGGAATTTACACTGAATAATAAGTGTAAATTCCAGGAACCTACATGTGGATGCTGGGGTGGTGGAAGGGTTGAAACAGCAGGCAGCTGACAGGGAGAGATGGGAACATCTTAACTAGAACACCAGACTGGCAGGGTGTATCTGATGTATTTACATGAGGATCGTGAGGCACGTTTACACAGCTTGAAACTAGCTGGTTACTGTGTATAACATAACTAACTAAGGGTGTAGTTACCATAAGTCAGTATTTTGCCTGAATAAAAACATACATGTTAGCAACTAAACCAAGCTCGATTCCAAGCGTTATACTAGTTATTAACTTTATTATTTCAGCGCATGTTTTATCTACAGAAGTCTTGATTTTAGCACTGGAGCCACTGGCATTTTGGTTTTGTAGAGATAGAAGTAAAATAAATATCTTGACATGAAGTTACTGTGCTATGTTACCAACTAAGACAAGCTAGCTTGGTTGGAGTATCTCACGCATATATGCTAATTAGTTAGAGATAAGATTCAAGTAAAATACTTGAACTTTACCCACCAAAAAAATTAAAAATGTTTGGCGTAGGCACCCATCTGTTTATCAAAAAACTTGTACCATTGTATGGGTATATATATGGTGGAATATACAGTATACATATATATATATATACATATATATATATATATGTATATATCTAATACTAATATCATACATCAAGCCGACCAAATTTGGTCAGTTTAAAACTGACAGACAAATGCTGTCATTTAAATAATAGGCCGGACATCTTTGGCACTGCTTTGTTATCATGATCCTGTTATACTGGCTTTTTTTTTTTAAATGTTTGACATCACTTGTGTCAAACTTACAGTTCATTCATTTCATGAACAATACCTTAAGTCTGCCTCTCCATTGTCTCTCACTCTGTTCACTCCCTCCACACGTCACTGTGGAGAAGACAGGCGTGGGACAGGCCCGGCAGCTGATGGTGAAATACGACCCTGGTGATTTGTGGATTGTCTGCTGTTTACGATGTTAGAGATATACAGTCCTCAGACCTGTAGTTGGAAGCCACAATAAACAGGCAGTATTGCTTCTTCACCCCCGCACTGGATAACTTCCCTTCTGTGAAACACAGAAGCTTAGGTTACTGTTAAGGGGAAGCAAGCGTTTCATTTTTACAGTCATATTTTAGGCAGCACTCTGCAGCTGCAGTCCGGCTTCGCTGAGTTTTTTTGAACTTGTTGTTTGGGTTGCATTAGCTAACACGTTAGCTGCAGTGACCTTACAAGGTTATGATCTTCTAGTAAAAAAAAAATCAAGAACAAAAATGTTGCCAAAATTCTAAAAAGTATACTATAAGAGGCAGATCACAAGCTGCTTAAAACTTACAAAGCTCAAAATGCAGCTTTCTTGTCATATCTGCCAGTTGTATCATTTTAAGTTACATATTCAGATATTTACTCTGATTTATAGCTTAACTGTGCAAACTCGAGTGCATCACCCTGCATGCAAGAAAGTCAAATAAAGTAGGTGGAGGCATCATCTCCACGTCAGCATTTTATATTCAGCCTGTTGCCAAAACATTTAGCGTACAAGCATACTTTAATTTGGTTATAATTATGAGCTAAGGGCTTGTGGAAAATCATCAGCTTTTCAAACAGAGAGTGACCAGTACTGATGGCAAACCGTTTAAATTCCTCACTGATTACCTGTTCCAAGTTCATGTTTTAATTTGTAAGGAGACGGAAAATACTGTCTGTTATCCACGTAGATCTTTGGTCATTTGTTATTCATTCATTTAGCCCTGACACGGGAGTCAGTGAGGTGGAAAGAGCGAAACAAGGAAAGCCTTGTGCGCGTGTTTCAAACCAGACTTGACCTGAGCTGGGATGGCAGAGAATTGGCAGATGAATTTCTCTGCTTCGCTCCATTTGCACCATTTTTACTCTATTCTCTGACTCTGTGTCATTCCAGGCGATGTAAACTGGCATGTTTCCTGCTGCTTTACGAAAACTGGGCAGCGTTTTGTTGGATATCAGAAGACAGTGACTTCATATGTTTCAGGGAAACTGTTATGATGTCATTCTTTCCAGTACTACATCTTTCTATTTTTTTTTTCATAGTTTTTTTTTTTTTTGCAGTGAAATTAAAAGCTTTTTA
>VUQR01035961.1:73850-98498 GCA_015108515.1 Hemichromis elongatus
CTGCTCCTGATATCCGCCCGACTCCAGAATCCAAACAGATGCTATCAAGCAAAGAAAATGTTTTGTCTGCTTTCCATTAAGCGAAGCCCGGGGCCCGGTCAAGACTTTACTTGCCAGAGTGCACAGAAGCTTCAAGAGGGAGAACTAAAGGCATGTGCATCAGTCTCTCTTGGTTTAAAAGGGTCAATTCACCCAAATACAAAGCAGCATATTGTGCTGCTTATCACTGCTGTATCTAAACACGTAGAAACGTTGGCCTTCATTTTCCAGTCAATAGGGATACGTTGGTAGCCAGACGGGGCATCGGCATATCGTGATGGCAATGAATGATTTCTTTGAACTATCCAGGGGAAATTATTGCACAGCATGCATCTTTAAAAATCAAAATCAGGTGTTGAAGTTTTAAATTATTTTAAATTTTCTCTATACAGGGTCAGAAATGTAATGTTAGCCTGCTTTACCCATTCCAAACCAGTTTTGGGATCATTGTCCTGCAGGAACACCCAGTTATGTCCAAATGTCTAGCTTGATTTGAAGTAAAGTTGATAAATTTGGAGTCCATTTGCCGCCTTCATTTTTCTAATCATATTGTGCAACGTACCAGTACCACTGGCAGCAAAACAGCCCCAGAGCGCACAGTGTTCTTAGGTTTGAAAGCCTCACCTTTGATCCTCCATACATACCTCTGTCACTGTGGCCACACAGCTCAATCTTTGTCTCGTCTGACCATAAAATGTTTCTACAGAAGTCATTTGGCTTGTCCATGTGGGCACCTACGACTTTCAGTCCACCTGACTGAGCCAATTTTAGAGCAGGGGCTGCTTTCTAAGCTGGTACACTCTCAGGCCACGTCCACACTAGTCCGGATAGTTTTGGAAACGGAGCTTTCATCTGGAAACGCTCCGCGTCCACACTAGCGTTTTGACTCGTTTTCACACTGTTGCGCGTCCACATTAAAACGGCCAGATACGATTACGTTCCAGTACCGCGCATGCGTGAAATGTTAGACGACTCGACCTGCGTCATTTCCATGTGTTGTTTATTTACTTTCCGGCTCTTTAAAACGAGCGGCGAAATGGCGAGACAAAGCACCGAATGTTTCAAATGGAATGATAATGAGGTGGAGCTGTTGCTCCGAGTCACAAATGAGTACATATTAATCTTCAACACGGCCACTAAAAACTTTGAGCAAACAAAACAACTGCGGTACGATGCCGTCTAACCCTCTTGGTTGATGTGGTCACATGACTGCATCATATGACTAACATACGTCATCATTTTGGAATGTCTCCATTTTGGCCGTCCACACTACGCCAAAACGCTCCGTCTCCAAATGTATGCATTTTGGAGAGCGTTTCCAAAAACACTCCGTTTTCCTTGACCAGAAACTCCGTCTCAGTGTGTAAACGCATTAGTGTGGACGTAGCCTCTGTCCATGACGATGTAAAACTCACTTCACTGTGGACAATGATGCTGGTGTCCCAGCAGTTTTCAGTTTGTGACAGGCTCGAGCTTTGGTTTTTCCTGGGCGGTTCCTGAACATCCTGACCAGTTTCCTGTCATCTGAGGTTGAAACTTCAGGGGACATTAAGCCAAACATTTACTTTTGACTCTGTGTGGATTAGAAACTGAACTAATTTCAAACTTGAGCGCCTAGTTCTTGTTTTTAAAGTCATTAAAGATGTATTCTGTATAATTATTCCACTCTGGAAAATGAACAGTTCAGACATCATTAAAAACCACAAATTACCCTGACATTCATTCCAATGAAGAGCGAATGTAAACTTTTGATCTCAAATGTAACTAGTGTAACTGTAGTGTAACCAGTAACTCAACAACTATAACAATGTTACTGCTATGTTATATAATGAAGGGCAGTGTAATAAACTACAATGTATTACAAAATATTATAACAATTGTACGGTTTGTGTTAGCCAAACAGTTTATCTAAGACTCTATCGATACTGACCTGAACCTTGCGACCACAAGTCTGTGCTACTTTATTAAAAAATAGTTTTATTTATATTTTAGTTTATGTGTTGCCACTTATAACAACTTCAGGTGCAATCCACCATATAGACACTTCGGGGTCTATTCCTTCAACATTAGCTTAGCATAAAGACTAAAAACACCACGCAAATCTAAGAGATAATATAACACAATATGATTAATAATTTCTATGCTTCAGTAAATTTTCAGCAATTTAATAATGCGTTAACAGTTTTGTCTTTATACCCAGCAAAGTTAACAAATGGCTGTAACAGCAAAGTTTGTGTACAAACACTGCAGTATCAACATCAGGTTATTGTTAGCTTCTGCCATCCCAAATGAATTGTTGCATTTCTTTTGGCTAATTAGCGCTAAAACTTCAGTGTTGTGCTGCCAGTGATCTGGTTTTAGGTATTATTTCTATTCATATTAACGCTCATAAAGATTTTTTGAGGATGAAAAAGAAAAAGGTTTCTCTAAAGGAAATTAAAAAAAAACAAAACTGGTCACCACTCACCCCAGCTGCTACATACACACACACACACACACACACACACACACA
Organism: Hemichromis elongatus; assembly: GCA_015108515.1. Classification (NCBI taxonomy): domain Eukaryota; kingdom Metazoa; phylum Chordata; class Actinopteri; order Cichliformes; family Cichlidae; genus Hemichromis; species Hemichromis elongatus. The sequence goes on from VUQR01035961.1 coordinate 76,402, forward strand.
CTTTGCTTCTCTCTGCCAAAACCCACTCTCATTCCAAGCATACCGCTGCTTTCCCCTGTATTTGATCGGACACATTGAGTCATTAAGCCCATCTGACACGAGCAATGGCCTTCCACGATCACAGTCAAAGTTGGGGCCAATGCGGAGAGACGTATGGGTCTCCTTGATGAAGGGGCCGCCTGATGGTTCAAGCAGGGCGGTGGAGGTTTGCGTGGAGGGGAGGTAGCAATGGAGGCTGTCAGCAGGCATGGACCAGGGTCACGCCACGCCTTGCCTTATTAGGTCCCCATCAGCGAAATGCTGACTGTCAGGGCACGCATTGAAATAGAGGAGGGTTCCTAGTGCGCCGTCTGCTGCTCACCACCAACTTTCTGGCTCGATGGTCATGATCAAACCCGTCTGGCCGGCCCCACAGCGATGCCTTGTGTCACTCCATTACCAGAATGTATTACTACCTTCACGCCACTTTAAGGAGGTGACAGTCAAAGTCAACTTGACCTTGAATGCACCAGTGCCTGTAATTCCTTCTCAGATGTTTTGATCAACAAACTAATCAGATGGCTCAACAGTTTGCTTTTTAGAGGAATAAAATGACACACAGTTAATGAGGGTTTGCTGAATGACCAGTCAAGAGTCACTTTTAATGATGATTAAAAACTACTTCTGGATAACCCGACTTATAAATTTCAGTTTTTGTCTATTCCAACTTCCTATAACATAATTTATGTCTGAATAAATGCAGAGGTGTAATTGGATGCGATTATATCTGAGGTGGCATGTTAGTGACCTGCCTCCAGCTGTGTCATCTACCTGCATCTTTCAGCGACTGTATTTAGTTATTTATTGCCAAATAAAATAAGATAGATGCTTCTAAATATCAGCTAATATCAGCTCATAAAACCATTATCTTAGCCAAGGTAACTCGCAGTCAGAACACAAATGCCACATATCCTCACTTTCATGGCAGACTTCATGGAGTGTGTCTTTGCATTGAAGAAGTTTTTTAACCATCAGTTTTGTCCTCCTTGCGTGTGGTCGGATGACATTCGTACACTGCAAGGGGGAACAAAAATGTGGAACCGAGTGGACAGACTCCATCAAAATAATGAAGCTCAATTTGAAAGGAAAATAATCAAGTGCCTGGTGGATCTCAAAGAGCAATATTTGGTTAGGGCTTTGTGTATTTGAACTGCAGAGCTGAGTATCAGCTGCAGAACAGCGTGCGGAGAACAGATAGAGCTCTCAGGGCTCGTTCATCCGCCTGTCTCAGCTGATTTAGCATAAAGAAGGGGTGCACATGGACTGGACAGGCCCCCAGTCCATCACAGGACAACACAGGGAAACACCGAGAATAAGAACTTTGGTTTTTTGGTTATTTTAAATTATGTTTATTGTCAAAATTGATGGAATTATGACTTCAAAAAGTGCCATCAGACGTGGATCTACCACATAATACCAGCGGGAAAGATGATATTATGTCAATGGGTGGCAGTGGCTTCCTTTTTCAGCATGACAAGTATCCCATACACACTCCCAGAAACTCACAATAGGACACTATCAGTCATAGACTGGCCTCCACAGAGTCTGATCGTATCTATAACCATGCCACATATTGACTTTCAATCTCATTAAAACTGTACAAACTGTAGTGCATTGTTTGCATGCTTCTATAAATTTTCCTATCAAAAAATAAAGAAGTGTTGTGTGTTTCAATTCTTTTGCACAACACTGTTTAATATAATATACATTTTTTATATGTAATTTGTCAGACTGGAGCTTGTTTAGCTGTATGGATTTACAGATTTCACTGCTGAATGTGGTGTCCCTGACTGATAGGTCAATGATCTCAGCAGTAGGACAACAAAAGCCAAGAAGCCAAGATCCAGTAATACTTTGTGGTTGGTAGGCAGTTGAATCATGGTTATGTTAGAGCCAGTGAAACCACAAGTCTAAAAGACAACCCGACTGCTTTTCCACGCAGGATCTAATGACCAACTCACTTTGCAAATTCCCCCGATGACAGCCAGCTCCTGATAAGTTAAAGACCCCACTGCTTCTGTGTGTGCGCCAAGGCAACGAAACCAGAGAGCACTCAGCGTCTGTGCACAGGTGGCAGATCGGGCCACGGATTTGGCAACATACCGAATCAAAATGTCTCCTGGACAGAATTAGTCAGCACCCAAGCGCATAGATGAATGATTCATGTGTGGTGGCTTTGTCACCTGCCATGCATCTGCAGATAATAATGGAAAAACACTGTTTGCTTTATGTTTTACAACATAGGACTGAGTGAGTCATTCCTCCCTGTAAGGGACGGAGTTTTTGTCCTGCTAGCATGCTGTGTTACATATACAGCAAATAAAATAACACCATCTGATGCAAAGAAACTGTTGTGATGCTGTGTATGCTCGCACTATTCTGCGCCAGTTAAGCCAATTAAAACATGGAAATATAAGTGAACATTTAATGTTCTGCTTTTTAAAAATGTAATTGTTTGTTAAAGTGTCTTTTGTTTAAGGTTTTCTGATTAATTAAAGATTTACTCAGTTGCATGTATTATAATCAGCGTGTAAATGTATATATATATGTGTGTGTTTTCAGACATTTTTAAACAAATTTCATTCCCTAGGAAATTCAGCATGGTACTGAGCAGAATCAGCCTTCACTCTGAACACTGGAGTTATGCCACTGGCAAAAAAGAAAAGGAAAAAAAATCTGGATTAAAGTGAATGACAAATCCTCTCAAAAAATCAAATTATTATCTTGCAGTTGTATGCCTGCGCCAAGCTGCAGCTCACGCAGTGAAAACTGAAGTATTTTTGAAGATCATTACGATGTCGCAGTTAAGGTTTGCATGTCTGGATATAAAATATTATATATTCCTGGAGTCCACAGTAAAGAGTCAAAGTTGAATAAAGTTTCAAGACACAACAAAAAAAGGTGAGATGGGATGGACAGCTTGAAAACACCTCCTGCTGCGGTTGTTACCAGCCTGGAGGCGCCAAAAGAGGATGCATCGACAGAAAATGCCACGTTGTTCATTGTTCTTCTGATTTTTGTGTTTGTGTGGGTCTCGATGTTAAAAATGCATCGTGCTAATTTTACGTAAAAGATAAGACGATCAAAATTCATGATGTAAATATTCTCTGAAAGCGTTTCACATCTGAAGTTTTACATATTATGCTGCTTCCATGCTGAAAGTGATTTGCCTGTCGTGCATCACTTTGAAGCTGACTGCCGGTCGACTCTAGGCTTTTGTTGCCAAGGTAACCTTCTAATGTATTTACCAACAGGTCATATGCCTGTGACAGATATTCTTTACTCTCATTGGTGGGCCTCTCATTTCAGTAGTTTGCCTGGAAGTTAAGGAAAGTTTCTTTCAGGTCCCGCCCACTTCCAGGAGGTTATTTTGCTTATAGTTACGTGAAATCTGGGAATGTCCTTCACTCTCTCTGCTTTCTGGTTGCCACATCGCTGCGAATCACTTCCAGTGTATTTGCAGCTTTATTCATTCCTATGAAAAAAATATTGTTATGTTTTATTTCAGAGGAGAGAAATGTTCAGGGGATTCTAACTACAAATGTTTTTTTTTAGTTTTTTATTTAAAGAATTGACAGCGCAGCTTTCATGTGGTGTGACCCTGTAAGGCTTAACTGCATGTTATTAATAACACACACTACTTGATTTTATTGCAGAGGAGAGAAAAAGAATGCAGTTAGTTTGCAGATTGGTTGAATTAAACCTGACCCAGTCAGGAAGCGAAGCACACTCACTATAAATGTCTTGATTAAAAAGCCTGTAATTGCACCTTCTGCAGGCTGCCACTAGATGTGTATACCGACAAACAAACAAAAAAGACTGCAAAGCTGCGTGCTCTACCAACATCACAAAGCGCTGAACGCAGAAAATCTCTTTTTTTAGTACCATGATGAAAGACATGTGATTAATACGATCTGTGGCTGACTTGGACTGGGCTCCTGTAACCATACCTTGAACACATGTTTTTGCTGAGGAGTTGAAAGATGGCACTCTCAGGGCCAGAACTGACTGCCTCCAACCTTGAGGAGACATTACTCTGATTTACTTCTTCTCTCAACTCTGTTGCAACTGTTTTATGCATAAAGGCTAGGGGAGAGAGGGTTAACAGGGGAAACGCACGGAGACGCAGAGAGGAGCCCGAGCATTGTTTATTTTCACAGAAACATTCCAGAAGTTGACAGCTATTCCCTTGTCTGGGAAGCTGAATTGCAGTGCAATTTTCCAGACTCCAGACAGTGTGTGAACTCCTGCTAAAGCTTGACTGAGACAGCAAAGAATGGCTCTCTTATTCACAAGTGCACTCTGATGATAGTGACTGAATACCAACCAGAAATAGTTAAAAAGCGTGTTAACTCGTTTGAAGAAAGACAGATTAAAGATATGCACAAGAAGAAGACTTTTTTTTCTCATTCCAGAGTGCTTTAACGAAGAGGCAAAACAAGACACATTAGCATTTTTCCATGCCTGCCAGAGAGAGTTGACTTGAGATCTATATTTGAATTCTAGGGTAGCTTTCCAGCGCTTGCTCTCCACATGGCTGCTGCACCAGGCTCTCTAGAAATGCCAAGGTAACCCGATCGTCACACCCTCGATTCCAGTAACGCTTCCATTAACGACTGGGAAGAGGATCCTCAAGCTGACCCCAAGAAAAAGAGCCCCAAATTAGCATACATATTTAGAGCACGGTCTTTGGTTGCACGGAGACGTTTCACAAGATTCACGCCCAAGTTCTCGCACCATGTTCGCTCATCTGATGCAAACTAGAGTAAGGCAGGAATCTTGGCAACAATGCGCATTTAAAATAGCGAAATAGATGATGATGTAAAAATGTAAAGTTTTTGTTTTCTTGCTTCAAGTTAGCTAAGATTGACTCCATGCTCAAAGCATGTTGTCATTCTCTAAGTATTCATATTTTATTGCACTTTTTGCCTGTTGTACTTCTGTTTCCACTGTTCCTCTCTTACTTTGGAAACAAGCTCAGGGAAACACATTTAAGCACCCTCCAGGGGTGGGTACCATTTCATCTAGATACTAGTAAAGACTAGTACCCATGATTGGTCTCAGCTGCAAAAAGAAACATTTAAACAAATAAAAAAAAAAGTATCAGTTGCCACCATTTCACCTTTCTGTGAAGCTGTCAACATTCAACTTCTCAATAATCCATGTATGAAGTGAATCATTGCTGCAGGACCTAAGCTATTTTTCAAACTCCACTGATGAGGTATAACAGTATGATCACTGACAGGCGAAGTGAGTAACACTGATTATCTCTTTGCCGTGGCACCTGTCAGTGGATATATCAGGGAGGAGGCGAACATTTTGTCCTCAGAGTTGATGTATTAGAAAAAATGGGAAAGCATAATGATTTGAGCGAGTTTGACAAGGGCCACATTGTGCTTTCCAGACGACCGAGTCAGATCATCTCCAAAACTGCAGCTCTTGCTGGGTATTCCCAGTCTGCAGTGGTCATATCCATCAAAAGTGGTCCCAGAAAGGAACTGTGGTGAGCTCCGTGACAGGGTCGTTGGTGGCCAAGGCTCACTGATGCACATGGGGAGCAAAACCTGATCCAACAGATGAGCTACTGTAGCTCAAATTGTCAAAAGAATGGCTTTAGGAAGAAAGCTGTCAGAATACACAGAGCATGAAAGTTTGTTTTTTGTGGGGTTGCATAGCTGCAGACCATTAAAAGCGCCATGAATAGATAAGTGAGTATCAGAACTGGACCATGGAGCAAAGGAAGTCTGGTCTGATGAATCACATTTTCTTCACCATCACATGGATGGCCGGGCTACCTGAAGAGCACCTGGCAGCAAGATGCACTATGGAAAGAAGCCAAGGCAGCTTCAGACACTGTGATACCCTACATCTTAGTGCCAGATACCACAGCACACCTTCAGGGTTCCAGTAGACTCTATCAATGGGTCAGGCCTGCTTTATTGTCATGCAATACTGTGTGGCAGGCAGTGGTTGGACCCAAACGCAGGACTCAGCGACAGAGTATTAAACTCAAGGCGGCAGCTTTATTTGCTGGCAAAACGAACACATGAAAAACAAAACTCAAACTAGGAGGGCTGACCTACACTGGGAATACATGGCGTGGCGTGTCATAACCTGACGACACAGGACAAGGGATGAACACACAGCTAACGCGGAGGACGCGACAGCGGGCAGGGAAAAACCCAGGGCTTAGACACATACTGGCTTAATAAGGAAATGTGAGACAGGAGAGAGACACAGCTGAGACAATGCAGGCACGATGAGACACGGAAAGTTAATGCTTTATATTTTGAAGGCTAATGTAATGCTAACGGTATAGCTACCAAGCTATGAGTATAAATAGCCATTAAAATAGAGACAAATGTCAGCCATTTTTTTCATCCAGAAATATTATGTTTAATAAGCAGCATCATAACAAGCACCAACATTGTTTTTGGATAGATTAAACAGACAGTATACCAGATGTGCTGGTAGGCTGGGTTTACCTCTGTATGTACCCAAGGTAAGCTAAAAAAAAAAAAAGAAGAAGAAAACTGTTTGATTTTGCTTTAAATGCACTAAACAGATTTGGAACTAACTGATCTTTAATCTCCAATCCATCTCTTCAGCCTTTCATGAACATGTTTTCCAGATATTAAACTGCTGCTACAAATAGCTTACTACGTTGCTCTGTGCTGGTTTATAAAGCATTTCCATTATTTTTTTTCTAATAATGGAACATTTTTGAGTTTACTTGCAACAATCCGGAGAATGCATTCGTCAGGTTGCACAGTGACTCTCAGAATACCCCTGAGGAGGAACATTCAGAGAAAAAACCTCTCATTTCCTGAAAATTTAAATATATCTTCCAATTTGAAGTTACTTTTGAGGCACTTTAAGGTGAGAAGGGATATGCAGTTGCTGGCTAAGTAATGATGCAAGCGTGATGCAAGAGAGAAAATAGTGAAGGCTCACACATAAAGATAGCTACCGCTATGTTACGTCGCTGAGGTTCAGAGGGTCAAACAATTAATCCACCTTTCCCTGTGGGCTCAGTGTTTTTACAGGATGGAGCCATACCCCCTGTGCATCATCCAAATGTTCCCTACTGTCTTTAACAACAATGACGTATAATCATGAGGGACATAAACATTCTGACCTCTGCACTCTCGTGTCTCCTGGTCAATCACAGTATATCTAAATATATGTTTCAGTATATATCCATTATGGCCGCCATCTGGAAAACTCAAGTAGCATGCTGGTGATTTATGCTTGCTATCAACAGACTCCCCCAGCTTTGCACCTCATGCAGAAGTGGTTGTGGACTTAGCAACGGAAAAGGAACATTATCAGCAGACTATTAAATAGTGTTCAGCCAACAGGAGGTGGTAAGAAAGAAACAAAGGCTTGTCTTAAGGCAGGCTGGTAGGAAATGTTTTCTTTTTCAAAGTGTGTTATACCCCCTGGTGACAAAAAAAAAAGAGAGACCAGAAAGAAAGAGGGTAAGTTTTTTAAAAGGATGAAAAAAGTTTACTCAGCCCCAGGTGCAGGGTGTCCCCTGCTGATGTCTTTTCACAAACACTTTGTTCATTTGTCTGCTTGATGGGGTGGCTGGACAGCTTACTGGACGGCTGCCTGGTCACTGGGCCAGTTCCCGAATAAAACATCAAACTCAGCTAACACCAAGTGCTTCCCCATCCTTTCTACCTCCTTCATCTCCCCGTGGCGACATATCGTATTGCCATGTCTTGTGGCAAATCATGGTATGACTTTGCATGAAGTTACTGTAACATAATTTATGTTTTAACTGTTATCTGCCACTGCTATTGTAGGCCACACAACTATTTTTGGCTCAGTATAGAGGAGGTACACCAAGCACCGATGTGCTTCCCAAATATCTGTTAACCAGTAAGTGTTCACCACCTCTGGACACTGCGTCTGTCTGGCCAAAGCCCCAAGGGCTCAGCAGGCGTTGCGTCTCACTGCTGGCACAGACACGCCATTCTCTGTTTGAACCTCCAGTTCCAAAGAGCCTCGCTCGCCATAAGCCGTCTCCTCTCATTGTTTGCCGATATTGCGGCCAGATAGGGGGGTTTTAGGAAAAGTGTGTTACCAGCCCTTCCCAATCCTCCTCCCACAGTTCTAGCTGACAGCAGCTCCAGCAGAGAGTGGCTGCTGCCATCTTCATTTACAGTTCTTTGGTACATGTGACTATTCCATAGTTAACAGCCCTCTATTGACGGTTCTGTTCAACTCAGATCAGCAGGGGTCAATTAATGAGCGGCCCCTGACCATCAGATCCCAATTATGGCTTTCAGAGCACTGCGCCGTGTGCCCCTCAAATACCCAGCTCCATTTGCCTGATAATTGTGTAATTAGAGTCTGTATCAATAATTGAAGCACCAAGAAAGACATGCATTATTCTTCTGTTTGCCTTATTTGCTAAATTGCGGCAACATTTTTACTAATGATGAACCGAGGCTCGCACCTATCTGCATTATTTATCATAAATTACCAAAGCCTCTCATATCACTAACTTTAATGTTTTACCACCCATTGGAGATGTCTCACTTGTTACCAAACACTGAGTTCTACACTAAGAATACCCTTTTTTCACAGCTGCAAAATTCAGTCTACACAGATTGTATTTAATAACATAATGATTAAAATGAAAGATTATATCTATATCTAACAACAGCATTGTGGTGCAAATTTTTATTGACCCTAACATATACATTGCAGATTATACATATATTAAAATACATTGGGTATATTGTAAGCTGGAAGAGACCATTACATCTCTTATATATATATATATATATATATTCTCTTTTTTCAATTAATAGGAATTTGGCATAGGAGTGAATCTCTTGCATGTCCTGGGAAGAGCTTTGGGTTATAGCTTTCACACCTGAAACCCTGCCTGTTGCTCTTTTCAAAAGACCTTGAGGCATTTCACTGATAAGCGGTCCCTCCAAACACGATGCCTGATTTCACTTTGGTACTCTCCCCCAACCTATGTCCTATGACAGTCTTCCCCAATCATGATGTCAATAAATGCGCGCCTCTGCCCTTGTTTTCCTTCTGTATCATAAATGTTTGACAAGACAGGCTTATTAAGGGAGAGGAATGTTATTTTTCCACTTTTCAGACTTCCTCAGGTACATTGTCTGTCACCATCCTTTCAATAAATAATGGATTGTAGCACCATTTCCCACACAGCCTCATGACATAAATATGAACACACCTTTGACTTGACATGGGGTAATGAGACATTTGACAGCTATGACAGTCATATAGCTGATGGTGCTGCATTCACACTATAGTTTGGTAGAGTATGCTATGCAATCAAAATCTTGAATAGACATGCCACGAGAGTGAATTCCACAAATCAGCACAGGAAATTTCACCACAACTGTCCATAACAAATTGCATATGGCGGGCTACGCTTATCTTTGGGATATGTGTATGTGAAACCGCAGTCTGGAGAGGGAGAGTAATTAATTCTAATTGGGATATTTTTGCAGGACTGGGGAATGACTAAGTAAATGCTACTCTGGAGCAATGTTTTTGATGGAGCCAGAGCCCCATATGCTGTACTCAGGAGCACATCTGTGCCCAGTGCCCACGGAGAAATCCCCTGGCAGAAAACACTTCAATACTGCAAGGAAGGGGAGTGGGGTGGGGGGGAGACACCGTGAGCATTATTATGCCAGCCGGCAACAAATATCCATCCTAATTGCTCCACAATTGTATTAAACTAGCTATTATGTAGCAATTAAATTTGTTTAAGCCCCAGCTCCGGTTACAGGTTTCAGCGTGGCTAATTAAAAACAAGGGAGCAGGAAAACCCCAGGCAGAAGCTTTCCCTAAGCTGGAGCTCCAGCTCCCCTGTCACGACTGCATTTAGAGTGTCAATCACAGCAGAGTCAGAGACAAGTCATTCAGGCAGCCTTTTTGATTCAACCTTTTCACTCCCATAAACCCTTTATTACCCTTTATCTAGACCTCCTCTGCATAGTTCCAGTTATCCCAAAGTGACGCACGTTTGCATTCAGCTAAAAGAGGAGGGCAGGCTTTACGATATCGTGTCCTACCCTTGCGCTGTACATTGCCCAACTTAAAGCATGTGAATCACGTGCTACGCACATATTCATTATGATTAGACTCCTAAACATTAGAAACAGAGCAATCTGTGGTATGCTTCCCATTGCACCATCTGCAGCAGTGTTCTGTAATGAAGGTCCATTTTAGTGTGTTTTGGACCAAATCCAGCTACGCCGAGCTGCTTCTGCCTTCCCACTCAGGTCGTTAGAGGTGAGATGCAAACTGATGAACACACAGAGTGCAATAATGAGCCATGAAATGAAAGGGAAATTAATTGGACCCCAATAAAGAAAAGATTAACAGAGATGGATTATCCAGTCTGTTCGACTGTTTTAGGCAGATTTTTTAAATGGTTTCTCTCAACTGAAATTAGTATAATTTATCGGATCAGCTTCTAAGACTCCATGCTACATAAACAACTCTGCAATACTTTTCAAGATGTTGCCTTTTTATTTTTTTTTAGTTCACTCTGTTCTCACACGAGTCACTTAAATCAGTTGTATGTTCTTAAGTGAAAACTAATGTTACTTTTATTCAAATCAAAAAATAACCAGAGAGAAATGAACATGACTTTTGTTCCATGGCTAAAGGAAATGTTTTATGGTTTATGGAGCAACATTCGCACTGGCAGACATTTTAGTTCATCTTATCTATGCTCTCATCAATTCAATTCAGTTTTATTTATACAGCGCCAAATCACAACAACAATCGCCTCAAGGCGCTTTTTATCGTAAAGTGGACCCTGCAATAATACATACAGACAAAAAACCCAACAATCATCTAACCCCCTATGAGCAAGCACTTTGGCGACAGTGGAAAGGAAAAACTCCCTTTTAACAGGAAGAAACCTCCAACAGGACCAGGCTCAGGGAGGGGCGGCCCTCTGCCGTTTCATTTTGCCTGGTAGCTAGTAACTTTAGCTAGTCGCTGTTTATTCTCCTATTTAGTGTTGGTTTTGAGAAAATTATTAGCATTATTAGCTACTCTTAAACACCTCGCAGCATTTAATATGAGCATTTACATATTGGATACATTTACTAGATGTTAAAAGGCAACACAGCTGCAATGGCAGGAAAACACAACAGCCCTCTTAAATTCTAACACCATTAAGCACAAAGATAAAATACAAGAGTAATTTCACTTAGCAAGAGTCAAGTGAAATTACTTGGCCTGCTAAAGTTGTTCACTGGTAGCATAATTAGGTAATTAAACCTTAAAACATTTAATGGCCATTCGTGAAAGTGCAAAGCATCTCAAATCTACCTCAGAAAGCAGTTCCAGCTATCATGCAATCAGCACAGTTTGCCTTTTGCATGGAAGCATTAATGAGTTCATATTTATGGTCTCATAAAATCATCATTGCTTAGAAGCACTTGGACTGCAACATGTGCTGTTAGGAAGTATTGTGCGGTGTGTTTCGTACACTGTATGGATTTTAATCTGCTTGCCAGAGGTAAAAACATGAGTGATTATGTCTCACTATGCAAACTATACTTTCTTCTAACTATCTTTGCATGCTTTGGCTCCAAACTTCCAAGTTTGTTTTCAGGGGGAGATATGCAAGAAATGTCCCTCAATCTTTACAAAACCACAGTTTCTCTGTAGCCATGACTGAAAGTGACAGTGTGGAAGTGCCAGAATGGAAAGGAATTTGTTGAGGAGAAGGAGACGCCAATCACAGAAAATAAACACTGCAATCCCATGCTGCATAGAAAAATACATTTCAAATGGAGTTTGTTATATGCTCTATTCTGTGGCTAGTTTGGGGGGAAAAACATCATGTTTAAAACATCTTTTTAATCACCAACATGGTAATTAAGCTGCATAATTTCTGTTCTAATTTAACATTTTAGTTAATTCAGTGCAGTCAAGAAGTACAGTTTAGTGTTGGCCTATCACAGTGCATCTATCTTCATGCTGTAGAAAATGCAAATGCATATTAGAATTAAAATTAAACTAGTATTGGCAGGAACATGAACCTCTCAGATTGTTACTGTTCTGCAGCTCCGAAAGGGATCATTGTGCCGTGCAGAAGTTTCATGTCAACATGGAAAATTCACTCTCGGATTAGACGTTAATACTTGTGTCTGCTGCAGCTGCTGACGGACATGAAGTTTAGATGCCTTAGTCCTCTCCCTCTTTCTTCGCCTCCCCTCCTTTGTCATTACTGTTTTTGGTATTGATTGCCTGCTGCCTCTTAAATTATGCATTCTGCAGCTTGGTTCGGAGGTGCTCCCAGGTGGGTTTGTCAAAGGAAGGAGACACATGTAGTCGGGCACTGTGGCTGGGAGCGTCAGAAATCCATACAGGTCACCATCATGTCACCCCATCAGTTTTAATCAGGCAAGCCTGAATACAAGCTGGTGACAGGGCTTAGAGGTATAAGAGATGTGCCTCTGCTGCTCTCCCGACACGCAAGCTCTGGTTCAATACTGCTGGATGCCACTGACAGAGATTCATTATCATCAGTATGTGGCTCGCAGCTGGGCTGGATGATGAGACATATACTGGTCTGGGCCTGTTCCACAGTGTGTTCCCACGCCGCGGTGCAATTTTAGCGTGATGGGTTTATCGGCGTCTTCATCGCTGCCTCCCGGTTTTTACATTGGGTGTAATGATGCATCGTGTTACTGTACTGCGGCTTTCTTGCAAGGGCAAGATTGTTTAAAAAGTTGACAGTTATTTCCCAAAGTCATAAACTACAAACTTTGAGGTGTGTCTACAGTGATGATTGTCGCTCTGTTAGCTTTGAGCTAAATGTGGACATTAGCATGCTAGCCTGCTCAGGAAAATGGAAGGTAACTCTCTTTTAGTAGGTTAAAAGCTAACTAATTGTGGCAACAGTGAAAGCTGTAAAAAGCAGTATGCTTTTCTAACAATAAAACCCAGTTTGTGCTTGAGCAACTTGTAAGTAAATCTGGCCCAAATAGTTAGTTGTGTCAGCAGTTAGATTTCAGGTGCCAAATCGCTTGGGAAAAATAAACTTTGAGTTGCTCACAGGTATGCGATACAAAATGTGTTAAGAAATCTAAAGGTAAGTTTCATCCACATGGCTCTTGATCCTCCTATAAACTGCAAAGGCAGAATACATCTTCTGGGGTCCTCGAACGTCAGTAGAAAATTTCATAGCAATCAACTGTGTAGATGCTGAGATGCCCGGTCCTGAGTAAATAAATGACTAATAAAACTACTTCATGGTGTGGCGAACAAAAAAAAAAGACAAATTTCCAACAATAATTTATCTTCTTTGGTTTTTTTTTCCTTCTTCTGTGGCTCATTGCATGAACAAGACAATTACCCTGCAATACAAACTCCATGATCCTTGTAAACAAATGGAGGGTCATGACACCGCAATCAATGGATGCGTAGTGGATCAAGTTGCGGCTGCGTCTCACTGTGAATCTTCCCATGGAAGGGCGAGTCTCCAAATGAGGCCAGTGATCCTTTGATGAAAACAGTCGCGGAGCTCAGAGTGGTGCAAACTTAAAGGAGTGAAACACAACAGGGTCAAAAGAGCAAATCCGGCCTTCTGTTCACGTTGCCTTTATTGTGAAGCTTGTGCAAGGCACGGTGTGATTTTCTTAACACTGCCAATGAAAAGAAGCTTGATTTTCACAGGCCAGTTGACCTGCTAAGAGCAGGTGTGTCTCAGATACAGTTTCAGCCTTTTTTTTCCTCCACTCCCTTTCCTGTACACTTCCCAGCTGACGATACTGCTGCCCGATCCAAGTGCTTATCAGGACTTAAAGAACAAACAAATCTGCTAAATTCTGCCACATATTTTCTTCTACTGTTCCTCTTTTTCAAATATTCTTTTGTTCTTAGAACACTGTGACTGAAACAGTTATGAGAACATCACCTGAAAAGTGACATCAATCACTCAGGTGGGTCAGCTTTGTTGTTTTCGCTCTCACTTAAATGTTTCCGTTGCGTGTGTAACAATATATGACAGACGATTAGGTGAAAACTTTCTCATATTTCCATCTTGAGCCCTGAAAGGGAAATACCTGATCTCTTCTTGTAAAGGGATATCAAGTGAGGAAATCACCAGTCTTTTGTAAAGCTCGGTCAGGGTCCTTTTTAGACCTTCAGGACAATTATATGTCTATGTGAGTTCTGTAAAAGCATGAGAAGAGAAGTTCAAGTCAATTTTAATAGTTACTTATCTAAAAGTAGCATATTTATCTTAAAGCAACACACATTTTGCATAGCTCATATTTAAAAGAAAGATCCTACATTTGATCTCTAAAAGGTGGCTAACATTACGTGTTTAACTCTGCATAACGTAAACACCAAAGCAGGTACACATTAAAAGACTGTTTTGCTGGAATGACGTTTTATGTTGAGTAAGCAGAACGAAACCTGGGAAAGCGCCAAAGACACAACATCCTGTGACGCGAGCTGACTCTCTGACCTTACATACAGTATGCCCAAAATAAACCTTTACATGAGTGAAGAAAAGCCGAAATGTTTGTTCAGAAGCTTATCTCAAGTTGTACGTTTCCTCTGGGGTCATGCAACTTGAGCTGGATGTTTTATGTGCGGGCCCGTAGGATGTGTTATAAAACCTTCAGGAAGGTTCTCACATCTAACCTCCCAATGCAGATTCCCATGATGCTTATCTTAGTACAGTATAAGAAAAAGTCTGTTACTTTAGGGTGAAGTGTTGTGTCTAAATAAAGTGCTTGAAAATCAATTATTGTAGCATGAAAAGATATGTGGTATTTGAGGCAATGCAAAAGGTTAAAATGCATCTAGTAGAATCTAGATAGATACGAAAACAAACTTATTGTCAGATGGGGACAGAATATCTCTTATAATTTCTGTGAATTAGAAAACAATCCTCCAATAAAAGTGAAAAAGTGGCTTTCATCTGTTTGATTTTTCATGCAGATCAACCAAATTTATGCTTTTTACAATGCCATACATTCCCGCAAAATGTTTACATTAGGGCCGGCAGCGTTAAGACGTTAATCCATAGCCCTCAAATTCCCATCTTTCCTTTATACAGTCGATGGCCTTTTCAGGTCAGTTTGCTGTTGTTGTTCAGTTGATCCCTTTCATCTAGTGTTAACCTAGACACAGTGAACACTAGATGAAACACTAACGCGCCTTAACAGGTTAACGCTGACAGTCCTAGTTTCAACATATCTTAAGACTCATTTTAAATGGTCATATCATATTGCAGTTCTTGGCAGAGTAAATTTTTTCTTGCAAAATCAGGTATTCAAGTATTCAAAGTTCATTTCAAGGCCCCAAAGTTATTAAGTGCACCTAGAATATAGAACATTTTTGTCCCATGTTTAAATATTATTATTTGGTGTATTTTTAGTTTAGTTTTTTAATTACTTTTATTGCCTGCCTCTCTCTCTCTGGACCCCACTGATCAATTTCATTACTCAGCGAAGGCGGGGGAAAAGTACACATTACTATATGTTATACATATTTACAAAGAGACACGTCGATGAGGCAAAAACCTATGGGTCTGCTGTGTCTGCGTTCCCACCTTAACCAATCTCAAAAGACTGCTATGACCTCATTCCACCTGAGCCCAGCTCCCAGCTGTCTCCCAAAAAGCCTCCAGGCCAGAGGCGGGTGGTGCCAACCATAATCTTCTACACCTTCTGCACCGTCTCCTGAGCTCACTGGAGTCACGTCACCTCTTTCACAGCCAAACACGCTGAGCTGAGGTCTGTTACATTAAAAGCCATGTTAGTGTTTCTTAAAACCCTCAAACCTGCATGAAAGAGCAGACTTACGCAGCTTTAGTTTCACAGACCTCAGTCACTCTTAACAAGAGGGGGCTTTGTACGAAAATGTGCCAGTCACACCAACTGCTTTAGATACAAGTTCACAGGTTATCCAATAAAAAGTGTTTATGAGTTGGAGACAGAGATCGTCACATACAACTAACTTATAAAGTGCCATCTGTCTTGTGTAGGTTTGGGTAGTATATTAGGAAATACATTAGTTTGATACATGTAACCTGAGACTTTCTGTAAATTTCACAGTCTAAAACTCTATTTTAGAAGTTATATAATTTGCTTATTATATTTAAAGTAGCATAGCAGACCAAGAAAACAGCTGCATACAAAAACAGGAAAGCAATGATATAATCAAGAGCAACAGGACTTTCCAATATTTCCAGTGTTTGTTATTTTGACTATGCCGTCTGCGGTATTACTAAAACTATGCTTGAAACGTGTAGTTATTGAGCAGTTTCTAATGCATGAACTACACGTAAACAGTGAACTATCTTGCTCTAAATCCTCGTCCCTCCTTAGTGATGGGGATCGTGAGTAGTCAAAGGTTCCTTTGGAGGTTTTTTTTTTTTTCCAAGAGTTCAATGATTTAGGAATGTGCTCCAAGTGGTTGGTGTAATCTATCTGCAATCATTTGCAAAAATTCAAAGAACGAGCACAGTTTGACATCTTTGAGGTAAAAATTCAAAGAAGATAAACAAAGGCAGACATATTAAATCTGTTTTTTCGTGTTAAAGTTAAAA
Organism: Hemichromis elongatus; assembly: GCA_015108515.1. Taxonomy (NCBI): domain Eukaryota; kingdom Metazoa; phylum Chordata; class Actinopteri; order Cichliformes; family Cichlidae; genus Hemichromis; species Hemichromis elongatus. The sequence goes on from VUQR01035961.1 coordinate 93,032, forward strand.
GTTTGGAAATTGTACGGAACGCTACAAAATGAAATGAAAAATATGATTTTGGACTTTTTGTATTCTGTGTCACACGTGAGAGGCGATGATAGAATGTCCAGTTTTATTAATCCAAAACAAATGCTAAAATTTATTATCTAACATTTCAAGATATGCACAGTGAAGTAACACCGCACTAACAACTGGTGTCAACTGATTCAAGTTATCTGATTGTTGCATGTAGAGAATTCAATTATTTTGCAAATTACATACACTGCAAAAACTCAAAATCTTACCAAGTATATTTGTCTTATTTCTAGTCAAAAATCCCATTAAACTTAAAACAAGACACATTAAGCTACAAAGTAGCATTTCAGTGAGATATATGAACTTGTTTTTAGACAGTGCATCTTAAATTTTCACTTGTTTAATAGGCAGATTTTTTCCACTTAATACAAGATATTTGTTGCTTGAAATAAGTGCAAAAATCTGCCAATGGGACCGGTGAAAAATTCTCCAGTTTTAAGATGCCCTGTCTAAAAACAAGTTCATATATCTCACTGGAATGCTACTTTGTAGCTACATGTGTCTTATTTTAAGTTTAATGAGATTTTTGACTAGAAATAAGATAAATATACTTGGTAAGATTTTGAGTTTTTGCAGTGTAAATGTATTTTTATATAATAAAACCCAATTTTTAATTTCACAGCTGAGATTTGTCAGATGCCGGTGCATGACGTTACTAATGCCACAAAATCTAGCAATGTAATAGGAATACTAAGACGTGTTGTCTGCTACAGCAGCATTAACACAGTCTGGGAATAATATTATTGCCAAATTGCCAAAACCAAACATTGCCTCACCCCAATTACTCTTTATTGAACAGTAAAACTTTCAAATGGGTGTAAAGGTTGAGAAAGGCCTGTTAGATTAACTTGAGCATTCCCAGTTATTGTTTTCCAAGGTAAACATTTCCAGTTCATGACAGCAGTAACATCAGTGTTAGCTTTGAGTGGAAATCAGCCGTGATTTACACGAAGAATTGTCAAATTAGAGTATTCGTAAACATTTACAGTCCTGGCATAGTTGAAAAAAAAAAAACTTGGATCAAGGCCAGATTCCTGTCCAAATCATGTTTCGTGTAGTGAGTAATAATCTCGTCTCACCTCGTCTCGGCCTGGTGTTACCGCTTTAGTGAAATCACCCTGTCTTGGCAAGTGTACCTGCTGTTGAACAAGCCTCTCTCCTATTACAGAAGGCTCGGCTTAATAAGCGTCCAGGCTACATCAGCGCTGTATTCAATTTCCTCAGATCTTGAAAACACAGCTGTAAAAGAAGCTGAAATTTACAGCTTTGCCCCCTCAGGTTTTGTTTAAAAGGGATATTCCCTTGTGTTGGTTCTTTTACTCCAGCCAGGAATATTGCTTTGCACTCTTCATTGGGCCTGTGGGAGAAATATGGAAATTTTACAGTTGGAAGTTTAGAAGCAGTGTAATTGGAGTTGGGCCAGGGTGAAACCCCCACCTTCTTCGTGTCCTACAGCATTAAAGCCCCCCGAGCCACGTTTGAAACTGTGTGTCTCACACACAAGCTTTCTTAATTGGATCAGGCTTTAGTTCATATATGTGAACATGGATGCACCACTGCACCAGTTATAGGCTATTCTGAATATAGAAAACTGTTTTAGAAGTAGCTTTATTTATAAATATGTCTCAGTTTAAGGTCTAGTTAATAACTGTTTAAAGGCTTTCGATAACATCGCCAATTTGTAGCGATTATATAAACAATTATAACTAGTACTGATTATGTAGGGTCAACGATAGTGATTGTACCACAGGTATAGCAAATGTATATCTTTTAAATTGAATCATAAATAATATTTCAGTAATACAGTCCTTAATATTTGCAAGAAGCACTAAGATGACAATTATTTTTACCTGTGATGGAATTAAAGGCCTCAAGTATGAAATTGTCTCTGCGAGTGTTTTTATTCAACTCATCGCAGGAATTTTCAGCACGTGAAACAGCTATTTGTGCTCCCTTTACATATTTAGTTAATGCAATACAACTGCATTATTAATGCAGTGCTGTTTTTGGAACAGGCCAGACTCTGGTCAATAGTTGCATCCTACAGTAACACGGTTAGCCTCTTTCACTCGGATCACTGAGGGATTTAGCTTATGCTAACTAGTGAGCACAAGTGGTTAGGGGTAAAACTCTATTAAAACTTTACTTTTAAACAGTAAAAGTAAAGCTTGTAAAAGTGTACAAACCACAGCTGAGGTGGTGGTGATGAGGGGTTGTCAGGTTGGTGTTGGTGGAATGACGATGAGTAAAACGACATGCTAGCCAACCTGTTAGTTTACAGACATGGGAAGCTGTGACTTAATTGACAAGTGGCTTGTGCATAAGTAAACTTTTGCACTTACTTACCTTACCGTTCATTATGATTTTCATGTAAATAGCTCATTTTAAAATTTTGATGTTTATTTCCATCAATCATTTCTTTGAAACTTGCAAACTTCACTTGGTTATATCTGCAGAAAGCCTGTTTAAGATGCTTTTTTATTTTAAACGTGCACCTTGCTGAGAGCTATTTATTGACCTTTAGTGTTATTTATTATTATTTTTATTTATTTATTCAGGCCTTTTCATGATAAAGAAAACCACAAAGTTAGGAATACAGGAGCTAAGTGCCCCCCCGGCTGTCTATCATGAATCATGCGATCACTGATCATGATGCAATGCCCTGCAAAGTGAACTACAGCAGCACATCATTACAGTGGTAGAGTACAGTAAAAGTACAATCTCAATGAGTCATGGCCTGGAGGAGTCTGTCCAAGTGAGTTTAGATTGATAGAACATGATGACTTCTCTTTTTCGCTGCCTCGTTCTCCAGTTTGACATTGAACCGCTGCAGGTTTACTCTGCAGCTTTCAGTCAGCAATAACAATATGGCAGAATGAGCCTGCCAAACCAATTAGCCACACTGAAAGTTAAATCAGTCAAGCATGTCAAGATAACATCAAGAGTGACTTTACAGTATGTTGACTGACATTAGTGCTGTAAGACGTTTTGGCCACGGGAGCATCAGATGAACGTGATCACAGCGTGCCAGACAGGTGAAGACGGTGATAAGGGGAATAACTCGTGGGTGTTTACTGGGGCAGAAGACAAGTTGGGATGGTTTCTGAATAATGCCATGTTACAGGAAAGAGCTATCGCTGGTTTCCCATCAGATTGGACTAGACGCATATCCGCACTGGAAGAATGGAAATATGGAATGGGGAACGGCTGTTGATAAGTTCACCAGCAGGTCTCAGTGTGTTCCACTAGTATCAGTTAATTCCTCCCCTTTCTAAAAACATCATCTGATTTAGGCAAAACAATCTATTAAGACTGATGAAATCTGCGTGAAAGGAAAGGGGATTTCAGTGACGTTAAACGTGGCACGGTTGTTGGTGCCAGACGGGCTGGTCTGACTTCAGAAATCATTGATCTACCTGGAATTTTGAGGACAGCCACCAGTATGCAGAAGAGCATCTGTCAAACCTTGAAGCAGATGGGCTACAGCAGCAGAAGTCTGTTCCTATCAGCTACAAGCAGGAAATTGAGGCTAGAAATTGCACGGTCTCACCAAAATTGGACAACATGCCAACAGCCATGACCACAGTGTGCCCATCTTCTGATGGCTAATTCTAGCAGGATAATGTGCCATTTCAAACTAGTTTCTTGAACACAATAATAAATTTGCTCATATATCCTCCACAGTCCCCAGATCTCAATCCAATACTGCACCTTTAGTTTGTGGTTGAATGGAAGATTTGCTTCATGGATTTGCAGCTGGCAAATCTGCAGGAATGTATCTATACCAGGAAGAATTAAAGTAGAGTAGCCAGCTATGAGGTGTAAGTCTACACCTAATAACCTTCAATACCTAATAGCCTATTAGCCAAGCTATCGAACAAAAAAATACTAATGGAAATATCTCTACTTTTCGACGTGCTCTATCCAGGAAAAGGTTTGTAAGACTAAAAGAGCCTGGCACAAACACTACAGATGTAACTGAGGAAACAGAATTAGCTATTGAGTGCTGAGGATATGAGTCAGGTAGTGAGGTCACTTATTCTGATAATCCGTCTGTTACCTCAAGCAAGTGAGGTCACATCTGTAACCGTGCACACAGTTTAGATTTCCAGCTCATTCTCACTCTGTGGCAATAAAAAGAGGAATAATTTTGAATTCCTACCAAGGGGACTAAAAGTAAAAAGCATCATTAGTCTTGTTAACTGCCTCTGTAAAGCATTCAAACCACAGGATTGAATCTGAATGGCTGCAAAAAGATTTTCTAGCTTCTATTTTTTTATAACCAGCTGAACTTTTGCTTGTGGTGGGAAATGCGATGCCGGGGCCAAGCGAGGGCCACCCTCCATCACAGGCCCATCGTTAAAGAAGCCCCTAGATAATACACACACGCAGCGTGCACTCGAGCGAGATGTCGGTTTTCTTTCTTCCTCACAGCACGGGCAAACAACTGACCTGTGTCTTTTTCGCAGTCTGCACGACAGCCTCCCATCCAGGGAGCTGTTACTCCAGCGAGTGACTTTTCTTTCCGGTCGTTTGTGGAAATAATGGCACACAGAGGCCAATACTCCACAGTGACCGGGGCCTGTTATTCCTAGCAACCGTCTGAAAGGTTCAGGACATTAGTCAGAGGTTTGGAAGCTTGTGAAACGCTGAACCCCCCCCCCCCGAGTTCATTTGTGGGGGAATTTTTCACTTTTTACTTTAATGAATTAGATACATGTTAAAGTGATTTATTCACTCGATATCACTTGATTTGTAATGAGCATCATCTCAAGGCCATGATTTACACAAACATTGTCCTATTGATTGGCTGTTGAGGTGTCTCTTCTCCACTATTGTGCAGGATTGCTGTTTTCTTTTGCAGTCAATGCATTCTTATGTATAATGCACACATAAAGCAGTCATGTGTTATCAGACCTAGCATTACAATTACGCCTAAAAATTGATATTTCTTTCAGCACACCTTCTGGTTTGGCTCGCCAGTGAATTTCCAAATACAATCATTTGCAGGCTGCTAATAAAACATGCAGAACCACCATTAGCCTTTCAACAGCACTTCAAGTCTGCCAACAAGCAGCATGCCAAACGTCTAACATTATCATTTATTAACATGTTACTGACAGGCCGTATCAGGCTTTTAAAACTTTAACAAAGTCTTTCTCTTGTGTGGCCTTGTGTGATCTTTGATGGTGTTTCACAAAACATGTCTGCTGAATTTGCCTGAGTAATACATCAGAATCAATGCTATTCAGACAGTCATGAGTTTAGGACTGCTAAACCAAAACTAAGAGCACACCTGTCAGCTCCTGTTTCCTTTTAGTATGAAGTCCAAAAACATGTTGTATTTGGTCTGTCAGTATATCTCTTGGTGTAATTTATGTTGGAGGTGGATTTTCTGGTG
>VUQR01035962.1:3706-16486 GCA_015108515.1 Hemichromis elongatus
TTTCTGGTGCACTGGAGGGGGAACAATGACATGGTGTGCTTTAAAAGTGGACACCACTGACATTTTTTTCCTCCTCATCTGTTCTTCTTGTTTTCCACTAGTTTTTAATTTGGCTAGGGTCAGTGTCACTACTGGTAGCACGAGGTGATACTTGGACCCTACAGAGATCGCACAGGTAGTCCAGCTCCTCCATGGTGGCACATCAATACATGCCACTGTCAGACGGATTGCTGTGCATCCCAGCACAGTCCCAAAAGCATGACGCAGATTCCAGGAGACAGGCAGTTACTCTAGGAGAGCTGGACATGGCCGTAGAAGGCCCTTAACCCATCAGCAGGATCGGTATCTGCTCCTTTGAGCAAGGAGGAACAGGATGAGCAGGAAAATAACCTCCAACATAACACCGGTGGGAATGTCTCTGAGCAAACAATCAGGAACAGACTTCATGAGGGTGGCCTGAGGGCCCAACATCCTGTAGTGGGCCCTATGGTTGCTGCCTGGCACCATGGAGCCCGACTGTAATCAGAATACTTCCCTTTGAAGTTAAGCACTAAAAGCACACTGTCTGGTTCCTGATGGTTGAGCCTGGATTAAAAACCAGACACAGTAAAAAAAGAGAAAAAGACCAGACCTTAAAGAGCTGCAGACCCACAGGTTTATTCCACTCCAAATCTGGTTTTCAGATCATAGATCAAGTTCATCTTTATTTCATCAGAGCGAAAATGTGAGGCTGAAAAATGATTCAGTACATCTGGTTTCCTTTCATCATCACCTGACGGACAAACTAAACTCAGGTTCAGGGACCAGTGATGCAAATGATTTTCTGTTGGAAAATCAATAAAATGAAATGAAATAATCAAAAAGATTTACAACAAGCACACAGAGACTGAAAATAAGCACATAAAGGCCACAGGTAAAAGCACTACAATCATGAAACGACCACAAAGGAATAAACAGTGGACAGACATTTAGCCTGAAGATCGGGTTCTCCGGAAAATGAAGATATCAAAGCTGAAGATCTGCTCGTACCTTCAACATGACATAAATGATCTCAGCGGCTTCTAAATCTCTAAGGTGAGCACAGATGTGCTGTATGAAGCTAAAGTTGGTAGAAAAGAAACACAAAGATCATGCAGTGGTTTGAATCTCTGCTTGCAGCAACACAAACACTGAAACTCAGCAAACAGGATTTACGGTGTGTAGGGACCATTAGTGCACGTGACGTGAAGGGAGTCAGATGGTAAACTGGATCACATGTTTTCATGTCCTGCATTTACTCTGTGTGCTCTTTGTTCAAACTTTTTATTTCGATGTTATAAAATTTGCCCATTTGGAAGATTTTAAAATTCTAGTCCTGAGTTTCTTTGGGGAGAAAATTCAGTTTTAGTTTCAGATCACTTTTGTATTTTCCGTTACTCTGCGGGGATCAAATAAAAGCCAAATCAGCTGTGACAAAAACCGACTGTAGTCGATTAATCGCACAGCTGTGACCTTCATACAGAAAATACAGCTGTTCCAGTCTGACTCCAGCTGAAACACATAAATCTGAACTTTAACCAAGTGATCCACTGACAGATCCACTGAGCGCTTACTTCGGTGGTTCTCCTCGTACATCTTCGCTGATCCTCAGCGCCACACACCGATGATCATCGTCAGTCGATCCGAGCTTTCATCAGTTTCCTGCCCGTTCGACCCTCATCAGCTGCTTTATTCCGACTCACCAACAACTTGTCCGCATTTCGCTGACAGATGCACCTCAAAATTAATCCACCTTTCTTCAGATACAGCTGCCGCTAAATTTTCCGATTCATCGATCAATTAATTAATTAACCTCCAACTGAAGTTAAAAAAAATATGAATAAAAAAGGATAAATCCAGACATGCAGCGGTCGGGGAGGCGATTTCAGCTTCTTTTTAAGCTTCGCTTCACTAATCTGACTCCCCTCATCTATCTGCCCATCGCTCTCTCTCTCTCTCTGTCTGTCAGAGGTTCTCTACCTCTCTCTCTCTTTTTCCCAATTGGGGATTAAACAGAAAAAAACCCCTCGGTGTTAAAGGGGAGGGCAAATGGAGACGAATTAAAGGCGCAGAGACAGGCGCCTTTATCGCCGAACTGATTAAAATGATAAATGTTCCGAGGAAGGTAAAAACCCAAGACCGCAAATTTAATCATTTTTGCCCCTTTTCTTTTCTAGGAGAAAGTATTAGTCATGAACTAAAATCACAGCTCACATTTTCAGATTATTTTCCTGCACAGAGTCAAAGAGGAGACGAATATTTAGGTGATTTATTTTCCTTTCTTTAAAGCAAAATCCTGCAGTGGGGCGCAGGTGTGTGTTATTATTAACCCTCAACGTGGCTGTTGGTCCCTTTGGGTTCCAACAATAAAAGTTTATTTTTAGACCACAAGATCAGATTTATTATTACTATTTCATTTTTATTTTATGGCTCACTAACAAAATTAACAAGCCTGCACCAGAAAATGTAAAAAATTAACTCAATTTTAATTTCAGTTTCAGTGTTTCAGTTGTATTTGCCTTAAATCTAGTTCAAATTTGAACCATCAACCTCCTTACATCACCATTCCCGTTACAGTGATGCCCTCTAAAAAAAAGGCTCTGAGATCAAAGACTTTGTAGAGGACATCTACTCATCAGAAGTCTGGTGGTCCAAATATACTTGAACACAATACTAACCCTGAGTTTCTCAGTGTAAACGAGTAAAGCATAGGAAAAAGTGCTTGTATGAATAGATGAATGTGGCAAGTTGAACATGCGTTTTGAGTGCTGGGGTAATTATTTGTGCAAGTTATTTGTTTGCACAATTAAAATTATCCAATTTCTCTAAAATAATAAAACAAAGCCTTATATTTAACTAAAATGGTACAAATACAACATATCAAATGTTAAAAGGAGGATTTTTATTTTTATCGTTAACATTTTGAATTTGATGCTAGCATAAAGTCTCTACAAAAAAAGTGGAGACAGGGATAAAGCTGTCAATAAAACACATGACAGAGCATCTTCCAAACCCTTAAACCTAATCAGGTTCAAGGTTTAAGGACATAAAATCAGCATCTCAGAGAGTCTCCGCTAGAAGTAAAGATGGGAGCGGGTTTAAAGCTCTACAGAAGTCTATGTGGGCCACTAGTTAAAAAAAAATGAAGAATTTTGAGATTTCATCATGTGCCATGGATAATATCATTAAAGATTCAGAGAATTTGGTGAAATCTCTATACACCTGGGACAAGGCTGCAAACTAATATTAACTGCTGGTGATCTTTGGACTGCATTAAAAACAGACTGCTATGGAAATGTTTGCATTTTCTCAGGAGCAGATATGAAAATCACTGCAAACAGTTCATTCTTGTATCCACACCCGTCACCCAGCTGGAAACACCGGGAGTGTTATGGAGTAGAAATGAATAAAGCAGCTTGGATCCTATATGGATTTTTGTTTATCAACAGAGGTCTTCAGTTCAGTGTTTGGTATGCTGATACGTTGCCTTTGTTCTGTTAGTGAAAACTTTTTCCTGTTTTTGGTTACCTTTTACAAATGGTCCTCGCGTTTTTGGAAACATTTCAGTGTGCATGTTGTTTCATGACTAGCAGGGATTACATTTTAAAGGGAAATAATTTCTTTCCTCTTTATAAAACTTTAAACTGAATTAAATATTTCCTGTTGTTGTTTTTAAATAAACAAAACAAAATAAAACTTGTAAAATTAACAGACTTTTAGAGCTTCGCAAAGAAGCTCTAACCTTACATCTGCTGTACAGCCGTCAGTCAGGTTTTACCAGTAACCCTGCAGAGGGTGCTTTGGGCAAGCAGCATGTAAGGAGCTGATAGAGGAGGTAAGATTTCTATGCAAAGATGCAATTTTGATGAACAATAATTAGCTTTTGTAGTTTGAATTCAGTCCAGGAGACAAACTTTAACGGTACAAAGATGACAGACTATACATGTCACTAGCCGAGACTACATTCTCATTTAGGTCAGGTGTTCTGCGGCAGGTGGCGTGGGAAAGGCCTCAGAGGAGACGGGCGGCGGCTCCCGGGCCAGGCTGATCCCCAGATACTAATGAAAAGGATGCAGAGTTCTTCTACCAAATATCCCGGAAAAAAAGCCTAGAAACTTTTAGAGTTTCAGGACTCAAAATATTCAGAAAATGCAACTCTCAATCTTTGGGTGCTGCACCTGGCATGCAGCCGTTTCAGTGCACAGGAAAACTCTCTGCTGCGTCTTACTGAGGCAATAACCTCCAGGATAACATTCAATGGGAACACCACAGCATGTGTTACTCTGGTGAGTCTTGGCTCTTTCAGCACACCCTTGCACCTTCAGGAGCCTATAGTGTGCTCAGAGTGTTAAGATAAGTATAATTTTTACTTTCCCACGTGGCAAATTTGTCTGGGACAAACAGGTCTACACATAACTGCATTCGCATAATAAAAAACAGAAATAAATGAATTAAGTAATTAATTCATGTTTCCATAAAAAACTCAAGCAAACGTTCAAGTGCACAACGATGTGGCTTTATAAACTGTGATGACTCCTTATGTAAAAGTGCAATGGAAGCTGGGAGGAATGAGAGCTGATAGCAGTTTGTTTCACTGTGGCTGAGGGTTCAAGTTTAGCTTTAGCCTGGATGGACAAATTGTCTTATATTGATCTTTTAGACTTGAGTCACTGAAGTTGTCGGATAAACTTTCTTTATCCATCTCATTTTCACCATAACCTCGAGGTCTGTGTCTCCACATATTCTTTGTATACTAATAGAAACTTGCTCATGTTTAAGCTCGGACTTTAATGTTGCCTCAGCCTGAAAAAACATGGCACCATCCACATACTTGGGAATGAGACTGCAGATGGATGGATGGATGGAAACTATATGTCCTCATTAGATCAGAGATGAGAGGATGCAGGACAGTGTGTGTGTGTGTGTGTGTGTTTGTCCCTAAGCTTCTATATTAAGCCCCCCGTAATCCTCGGCACTGCTGCTGCTGCTGGACTCAGAGAGGATTTACCTCTTTCTCTCCTTTCACTCGTTTGTTGTTTCTGTCTAAATAAAGGACAGAATAAAAAAAACAACAAAAAACGGTCAAACCTGAAAGCATTTTAGATATTTACAGTTAAAATCACTCCTGTGGTTCATACCTTTAACCTCAAAGTATAATCTTCTTTTTCAAATCAAACCAAAAAGTTTTTTTAAAAAAAGTTTGATTTTTGTGTTTGCAGTCTGTTTAAAATAAAACCCACCACCCTACTGAATGTCCAAATCTCAGTTTTCAGATAGAAAGCATGTGATAATCACGTGACACTCTCCAGAGATCTGAAAGGAGACGTCAACGTGGAAGTTTTAAAAATTATTGCAGTTCCTCTTATGTCCACTTGAGGCTGGATCCAAAAGTCGATCCCTACAGATTCCCATGTCCACCTTTATAGCAGGAATGAAAACCCTGCTATTAAAAAACTAAAGACAAGAAGGGAAAATATTTACCATCAGTCCAGCGCTTTATTTATTTATTTATTGTTACTTATCCATCCTGACATTGGGTTCAACTGGATTTCTGTGTTTTAAACCTCAGGCTGATACAAACGTTCAGTAAAGACTGTTGTTGTTAAGGAGAATGACAACGCTCTGAAATGTCAGCTTTATTTTATAGTTTTTAAAGTCTATTTTAAAGTTTTATTGAATCCATTCTTGTATCTTTGCCTCTTTGCCTCTTTACATTCTGGATGTCGTTTTAGAGTACCTGTGAGGACTCCTTCTTTTATTGCTTTAACGACAAATATCCACTTTATGTCTTTTTTTCATTATTTTTGTTGATTTTTTTCATTTTTGTTTTCAGTTATTGTGACATTGTTTTATTGATGCAACCCTTTAATCATTGGATTTGTGTCTGTTTTCCTGGTTGTAGGTATGCTGAACATCCTTATTAGAAGCATGTATGTCTCACACGTAAGTTTCTAAAAACCAAGTGGTCAGAGCAGGACCTCCAGGGTGCGAAAACAGCCCAGAGGTGCAGCACATACATAGACAGACACATTCAAATGTAAAGACGATAAAAATAAGAATTAAACACAGAGATAAACAAAAGTTATAAACTTTAGTCTCAATAAAGAACCAGTAACTTAGTAAAAGTAAATAATGCTACAAAAAAGGTAAAAAAAATAGTCAGGCAAAACACCTGCAGCCTAAAGTATCGTGTGTGTCTCATTTCCCTCATAATCCATATGGATGACGTCATCCTTCGTTTTATAAACTGATCTCTGCTTCCTCCTGCTGGATTAAAACGGTGTCACAACCAGTGTGGACCGCAAAGAAGATGGAAAATAAGGTAGAAGAACGAAAAGGAAAGATAATCTAGAGAAAAGAAAAGAGAAAGAAGATGCAGACGAAGTACAGACGGGAAATTACTAGAAAGGAGGCGAGGAAAGTTACAGAGCATGAAGATGATATTTACATCCTTGAAGGCTCGCGGGGTTTTCTGTGTGATTGTGTTTTCCTTTCTCCACAGTTTTGGATAAGAAGTCCTCAGGTGGGAGTCAGTTAACCTTTGCAATGACAGCACTGAGCTGTGTGCATACATAAATTTTAAGATTTTCTCCTCCTTTTCTTTACAGAACCTTTTTCCTTTTCACAACTACTTCCCCTCCTCTATATGCCTTACGTCACACATACGTCTCCACTTCTCTAAAGTCCAGTGTCAGTGTGCTTTAAACCTCTGCATCCAAGGCTTTGCATTGCACTTGGTGATGTAAGCTGCTCAGCAATGGAAACCCATTGCATGAAGCTCTATATTGACGGTTCTTGAGCTAATCTGAAGGCCACATGAAGTTTGGAGGACTGTAGCGTTCGACCTCTGCACGCATCAGTACCTGCTGACCCCATTCTGTGATGTCCTATCACTTCCTGGCTGTGTTACTGTCATTCCCAGTTGCCTCCACTTTGTTATAATATCACTAACAGCTGCCTGTTGGAATATTTAGTGACTCGTTGCACAGGTGGCATCCTATCACAGTACCACGTTGGCATTTACTGAGCTCCTGAGAGTGACCTGTTCCTTCACAAATGTTTGGAGAAGTAGTCTGCATGCCTGCGTGCTTGATTTTATATACCGCTGATCATGGGTGTGATTGGAACACCTGTAATTATTGATTTAGATGGGTGATGGCTCAATCCTGCTGATGTTTGTGGACAAATTCCCGCCTTATAAAGCCAGAAAATGAAAACTCCTGTAAAATGTCCGTTTTCTGTGGACAGGCTATGAAAATTTGTAAGGACTAGAGAACAGTGGATTGGTGCTGCTTTATACATTAACCAGGCTGAAACAACCTTGAAAACACAACTGTAATTACTAGAGGAGCATAATGCATTTATTAAGGGGGAAAACCCCCCAAAAACACAGGACTTGTTTTCCTGAAATAATGAGATATGGTCCATCTAAAGTAATAAAAAAGGACACGAGAAGTTCTGAGGAACCCTTTCATGAACACACACAAAACTGCTGTTTTTCTGATTTAATGAGACCCCAAAGTCCAGCATGGAGGAGGGCCTACAGCTTCTGCTGCTAATTAGCTGAGCCCCCCAACAATATAATTACTCAAACATGCAAGTATCTCAGTGTTTCAGACCCCAACTATTAAAGAAAAATGGATTAAAATAAGCAGGGAAGGCAAATGGAGCTCTGGAGTGAGACTCGTTTAGGATTTTAAAATATCTCATTAACATAAAAATGCAGCAGATTTGTTTTTTAATGAAAAGTTTTCTCGGAAATCTAAGTTAACAGGCTCCGTAATGAAGAAAAACAGGGCAACTTTTTTTTTCTCACACAAGCGTGTTATGCTTCGGTAGATTAATGCGCCGACAGCTTCAGATTTAATAGGTGTCAGTCTGTGAGCAGCTGCATGCAGAATTCAACCGAAGGAACATAAACTGAGGTTGAACTTGTGTAAGATTTTGAATGTAGGAGTTTTTCCTCATTCTGGTCTCGATATTTGTTGTGAAGAATGTCTTCAGTCACTGTCAAGATCTGAAGCGTCAGTTCCTCCGTATGCCCACGAATGTGCGCAGGAACACACTGCAAATGATGGAGTGCTCATTAGGTCTCATATGACAGTACAATGTCACTAATGGACCAGAGAGGGAGAGTGTGTGTGTGTGTGTGCGCACGCGTGTGTGTGGACGGGTATTGCTATCTTTGTGGGGACCAAAAATTGGACATTTAGTATTCCCGTGGGGACCAAAATCCGGTCCCCACGGGTTTGAAGGCATTTTAAAGACTCAAAATGTGGTTTTAGTGTCAGGGTTACTATTAGGTTATGGTTAGGTTAAGGGTCAGGGTCAGGGTTAGGCATTCATTTTGGATGGTTAGGGTAAGGGGCTAGGGAAAGCATTATGTCAATGAGATGTCCCCACAAGATATGAAAACCCAACATGTGTGTGTGTGTGTGTGTGTGCACCTGTATGTCTGTCTTTGTGAGGACCAGCACAAGTTTAAAGTCTTGTCAGGACTTTGCTTACGGTCTTCATTTTGAGGATTTAGACCAGTTTTAAGATTCAGTTTAGAGTCAGGTGCAGGTTCAGGGTCAAGGACCTGGGACTGCAGTAATTCTCACAAACATACCACCGCACCGCAATACAAAGAGTGTGTGTGTGAGTGTGTGTTTCCCAGGAGAGCTCATACCTCAGCAACAATGAGCTATTTATTCGAGTACCCACCTGTAAATCATCACAGAGGCCACAGACAGGGTAGAACAACATAATAGTAATAAAACTATGTGATATTATGATACATGTGATATTTTGCCATCATGTAGGAGAACACAGTTAACTCCCCCTACAAGAGAGAGATGATCATTTTCACTTTGAATGTGTCAAATGTTAATTTAAATGACACATTTTCAGTTCCATAAATGCTCACGACTTCTCCTTATAAAGTAAATTTTACACGCAGCGGTGAGGAATTCTTGTTATTTTGGTCAGAATGAGCTGCACTCACTTGGATCATGATTCTCAGCCTGATTGCCCTCTCTGAGCTAGTGGATGACTCGATTCCTGAAGTGGGGAGTTCACCAGCATGTCCGTAGGTGGGAGTAGAGTAGAAGACAGAGACAGACTTGTGCTGAGTCTGAAGTGATGTATTTGCTGTGGTAAGGAGATGAGAGTGAAGGCAAAACTGCTGGTGTACTGGCTGGTGTGTGTTTTTGCACTTTGACAGCAAGCTTTGTGCAGTAAGGGAAGGAATAAGACTGCAGTGTTTGGAGCTTATTGAACTGGACGGAGACCACAGTCCCCCAGTGTCCCACTGGAAGTGCTGGCTGGGGAGAAGGACCTCTGGCTGTATGAACTAGGGTGTGTTGGACTCACAATTAGAAAAAGTCATTTAGTCACAAGTAATAGTCACAAATAACCTTTTGATGGCCGTGGACAGGGGTGACTGCTCAGTCTTTGTTCTATTGGACTTTAGCTCAGCCTTCGATACAGTTGTTCATCAGATCCTAATCCACCGCTTAAATCATATGGTAGGGATATCTGGATATGTCCTAAAATGGTTCACCTCATTTCTGGCAGATAGAAGACTTTCGGTTTCATTGGTAAACTTTAGGTTAGATGTAGCTGAATTTTCATGCGGTGTTCCACAAGCATCGTTTTTAAGCCCCTTGTTATTTATATTATATATTCTGCCATTAGGCCTTGTTATTAGTAGTGTCAAACTTATTTCCTACCATCTGTATGCAGACAATGTCCAATCGTGCATCTCCTTTAAACCTTGTGAATTAGACAAATTATCCATACTAATGGCCTTTCTTAAGGAAGTTAATGGTTGGATGACAAATAATTTTCTACAGCAGACAAGACTGAGTGTTTAATTCTTGCTCCATCGAGTATCGGGCCCTAAATTCGACAACATCTTGGTCCTTTCTCATCCACGGTAAAAGCTACTGCTTCGAATCTTGGGTTAATTTTTGATCAGTCTCTGTCTTTTGATGCTCAAATCAAGTTTGTGACCCACTCTTCCTTTTTTCATTTAAGAAATATTGCCAAACTCAGGACTATCGTCTGCAAAGGCGAACTGTAGATGCTTGTTCATGCCTTCATCTCTTACAAATTAGATTATTGTAATGCACTTTTTTCCCCTGTCTGTCAAAGGACTTTTTTTTTAGATCACCTTCAAGCTTTCTAAAATGCTGCATCTCTCAGGGTTCCCAGTTTTGATGAGGAAATGAGAGGACCCAAACGCAGGACTCATGGTGAGGACTCATGGGTGTTTATTGGATCAACTGGTTCAACGGCCCAGGAACCCTGACAGCAGCAAGGCTTTTAACCTCATTGTTACAGTCCTTGCACTGGTTGGGTACAGATACCAGTTTAAAATCTTCACTCTTACTTTTACGTCTATATGAGGAGAGGCCCCGACTTATATCATCGAGCTTCTTTACCCTTACTCTCCAAACCGGAGCCTCAGACCTACTGATAGTGATCTTCTGCCTATTCCATGGAGCTGTTTGAAAACAACGGGGGATTGCACTTTCCAAAACCAGTACTGTGGAACAGTTTCCCTCCCCCTCTATGCACCATGGACTCTGTGGCTTCTTTAAAAAACAGCTGACAACTCATCTGTTTAGGCCTTTGGGTAATGTTCTTATGTAATATGTTGTTTTGTGTGATATGTTTTTATATTCCCTGTAAAGCACTTTGTAATACATTTCTGTCTTAAAACAACTCGGTACTCTTGAGAAAAATTGAGTAGGTTTATTTACAAGAAAGTCAGAGAAGAAGCTTGAAGTGAAGAGGGGTTCCAATTAACGAAGCCCAAAGCTCCAAACGGAGAAATCCACAGTTTCCTTTCTCCTCAAGAATCTCTCATACAGAATAAAATGCCTCAAACAATGAGCAATAAATCAAGACTCTCATATGTGATAGAAGATGAGTGGGTGGGTGGATGGATGGATGGATGGATGGATGGATGGATGGATGGATGGATGGATGGATGGATGGATGGATGGATGGATGGATGGATGAGAAATGAGAAATTTGGGTATTACACAGCTCTTATAGCAAGAGGAATATAGACATAAAGCAGTCCTAGATACATAAGCAACTGAACTTGTATGCATAAACTAAAATGTACAGAGATATGTTCACAAGTGTGGGGGTGCATGAATAACCCTGGTGAAAACATACAGTGTACAAAAAAGATGCAAATGAGTAGCAGCAATTAAAAACGTGTGAAATGTCAATTAAGCAGCTGATGAGTGAGATTAACATGTTAAACTGTGTAATAGAGTCTGACAGCTGCTGGTAAGAATGACCTGCGGTAGCTCCTTCCCACACTGTCAATGTAAAATCTACTGCTGAACGAGCTGCTCAGTGCTCGTACAGTCTCATGCAGGGGGTGGGAGGTGTGGTCTATGATGGATGTTAGCTTAGACAACATCCTCTTCTCCCCAACCTGCTCGATGGACTTCAGCGGACAGTTTCCCCGTCCCTCTCTGGTGTTCCACCACTTCAGCAGACCACAGCATAAAGATAGCAGATGCCTCCACAGTGTCACAGAACGTCCTTAAAGGGGTCCTGTTCATCCCAAAGGATCTCAGCCGCCGTAGCAGGTGGAGACGACTTAGACCCTTTTTGTAAAATGCATTTGTGTTCGTGGACCAATCCAGTTTGTTATTGAGGCGAACACCCTGGTATTCGTACTCTTCCTAAAGGCAGAGTTTGAAACTATGGTGTGGCCTGGTGTTTCTCTGCTTGAGGATCTTTTTTCTTCTTCTTTAGGCTGCAGATGTAGCTACAGACCTGAATGACACCAGACATCTGCAGTCAAAAGCAGAGGAGCAGCCTGCAGGAGAAGTGTGTGTGTGAGTGAGACACCAGAAGATAATAATGAGCCCCGCTTTGAACTGAAGTTCTTACTTAACATTGCTGTGATGAATAAACTTTGTGAAGTATGCGTCACTTTGTGTCAACTTGTGTGTCTTTTTTGTTGTTTTATATCTCTTTTATATCTTTTTGTTTCATCCTTCTGAAGTTTCTTTGATTTTAATTTGTGCAATTTTGTCTCTTAGATACATCAAATGGAACATCGACACAACCCACAACCATTTATTCTCCAAATACCGAAACCTACCACTAAATGCAGAGAAAAAGAAAAAGGAGAATTTGAAAAAGGAAACAAAGAGTTTTTCTAAAGTTTACAGCAGAGTGTTTCATTTTCTCCAGCTGCTGTTTCTTCCTCTGTGCCGTCACTGAATCTCTGTCCTCCTGCGCTCATATAGCTGAAAATGCACACGGAGGCCGATGCTGCACTGCATGTGGCAGGTTAATAGAGGTGCACGACAAGCATTTGTGATGTCATTTTTGGCGCAAGCTTCTGTTCGCAAGGACGACAACGGTGAGGATAAACTGCCTGTTAAGCATCTGAACCCTGTGGGCATAGTCGGGCCCCTGCAGTGTTGCACAGAACTATCAGTTTATAGCTACGGCTCACACACACACACACACACACACACACACACAAGTCATGTTACTGTAGCCTCAAACCCAGTGTGAGTACTGAAATGTGATGAATTACATAATGAGGTTTTGGTTTTGTCCCCCAGAGGGAGCCGAGTCCCCACAACGTGAGCACGCAAAGCGACTCCACAACATCCCTAACACAAACGCACACACACACAACAACAATACACACAAAATCTCACACTCGCTGATGTCAGCCTATTGCCCCCACCACACCTCCCACACATCATGCAGACTCCTCCCTCTGAAGGTGGA
>VUQR01035962.1:19757-31142 GCA_015108515.1 Hemichromis elongatus
TACTAAAAATAAAGATTATATAGACCCCCATCCCTCACCCCACCCTCCTCTCCCGTTCAGGGACACTGGTGACCATCTCTGCCCTGTTTGTTTGAGAGCCGAGGTTTTCAAGTGTCTCATGAAGCATTCTTACAGCATCACATGTTTATTTAATGCCTGTTTCGAAAGTCTTTGGCACACATGACGTCACATGGTTGTGTCCAGTTATGCTAGAACATTGTTCGACATTTGATCTTTTTTAGTTGTAGAAAACAGGAGGAAGTACTCCGATTTGGATGGAAATACTGCATATGGTTTAAATGAGGAAGCTGCCCGAGTAAATCACACAAAGGGAAGCAGACGTGATGCTCGTTCAGTGCGCCGGACTATTACCTGCTGCTGTTCTCACATCGGAGCAATAGGGACCTGGCAGGAAAAAGAGTCTTTAATGTCCAATCCAACTGCGTCAGGCCTTTTTGTTCTCATTTTCACCTCCATCAGATGATGTCTAGAAAACTTCAGAGCTGCATTGCATGTGTGAAAATGGCTTAAAGAGCTGGTTCAGGGATTTTTAGGTTGTGAAAAGGCCTTTTATGTGCACTTTAGTGAAAGACGTGACGTACGTCAGAGGTCGATTCCTTTCTAGCCTTCAGGAGCTGGTGAGGCTTCTCAATAGGAACACCTGTATCCTCAGTAAACCTTTTCTCACAGGTTCCCTCTGTGCTCGTCTGTCTTTAGAAACACTTGGGAACCATATCTGATGAGAAATGAATCGATTGATTGAGCTAGCATGTGTCATGCTTCCTGTCTTTCACAGCAGGACGATGACTGGAGATATTTTCGTGCGGCTCATTATAAACATGGATTTGTGGATTCAAGCTGAAGTTGTTGTGAAGGCTTAAATGTTTGATCTGTGGTTCGGTTTCGACCTGGTCACACACAAATACGTTCACTGACAGGAACCTCCTAATGGTGCCAATTAATTGGGAACAACTCTAGACTTTGCTCTAGAGTCCAGAGTTCCCGTCCTGCTTTTTAACAATATTAATCTATTCCTTTTGTTTCTGCTGAGAGGATGTGCTGTAGAAACTCAGTTAGAAAGGCAAATCTTTTGCAGTTGCATGAAATTCTCAGAGGCAGAATTTTAAAAAGATGCTTGAAACATTTCTCATAGATTTAGCTCCGTGTTGACGTGACAGAATCATGCAGCTGGTACAGATTTGCGAGCAGCGCCTTTTGCAGTGGTCTGTTTGACTGAGATCTGGTGACTGTGGAGGCCATCTGAGTCAACCAAACTCACTGTTGTGTTACAGAAACAAGCCTGATGTTGTGTCTGTGCCTTTTTTAAAAGAAGCAGCACGGCTTCAGAGAGTGACGGAGAGTGCACGGTGTGGTAAACATGTAAGAGACCGTCTGCTGCGTCTAAATTTCTCTCTGAGGAATATAAATGTTACGCATAAATGCAGCTGAAAGTCACAGCTCAGACTTTAACTCATGAGATGGGTGATTTTGTCACAGTTATGACAATCAGTGAAAAATAAAAAAAAGGTCACGAGGTCCTGGGTTTGAAACCACCGACCAGCCGAGGCCCTCCTGGGTGGATCTTCATGTTCTTCTCGTGTCTGTGGGTCGTCTCCTTCCCCCCACAGTCCAAAGGCTTGGTTTTAAAGTGTAGGTGTGAGTGAATGCCTGTCTCTATGTGATAGTCTGGCAGCATGTCCAGGGTGTACCCTGCCTTTCACGCTATGGAAGCTGGAATAGGCTCCAGCTCCAGCAACCTTGAATTAGATTGGCGGTATGGATGAAGACCATGGTTGGAAATGACAAACGAGCTTTGATTGACTCTTCCCGTGAGCGCTGAAACCCAAAAAACATCTTTCAGCCCAGCGCTGTCACAGATATCACATTTGTGTTTGAGGCAGCTCCCGGTTTCGCTGCTTTAGGATTTGCTCAGGATTTTCTACGAGTCTGTTGTGGCCAGTGCCATCCTCTACGCCGTCGTATGCTGGGGGAGCAGGCTGAGGGTCACAGATGCCAACAGACTCAATAAACTGATCTGTAAGGCCAGTAATGTTGTGGGGATGGAGCTGGACTCCCTTAAGGTGGTGTCGGAGAGGCGGATGTTGTCCATGATAAAGACAATGTTGGATAATACCTCCCACCCACTCCATGACATGCTGGTCAGTCACAGGAGCACGTTCAGTGAGAGGCTGAGGTCATTCCTGCCTGTGGCCATCTCTCTGAACAACTCATCCACTTAACACACTGTTTACTGATACACCCGTTTTGCACATGTTCTTCCTTTATTCAGCTATTTATTAAGAAGTTGACTATATGTATCTATATCTATATCTATATCTATATGCATGTATATATTGTGGTATTTGGTTTGTGTATTGTCTGTCTTGTTAATGTCTGGAGCACTGTAAACGAAATAATTTCCCCTAGGGATCAATAAAGTATTCTGATTCTGATTTAGTTGGTTTGGTTGCAGAAGTTGTTTGTTGGTCTTGGTTTGTATGTGCACACTGCTTTGGCGCTCTGCAGTTTGATATGGTCACTGTGCACGGCATTGACGTGCACGGACGAAGGCGGAGTGACTTCTTTCTGCTGAATTTGATTAGTTTGTCTTTTTTTTTTCTACCCTGGTCTTGTCTTTGCACTAGTGCACAGAAATATGATTGTATAGAATCGGTGGTGCAGTATGGTGACACTCTCAGAACTAAATTGAATTCTGTGTTTTGCATGTCATCAGTTTTCTCCCATTCATAGCTCTCTGCCTCTTATTTTATTTATTTTATTGATTGTCAGCCATCCGCTTCACAGGTGTTGCTGTACTTTCAATCTGGTACTGAGTTGCAGTCTTTGGTTGCTGCAGTTTAAGATATTAAATACAGATTATTACTTTTCTTTCCATAAGTATAGAATATGTAACTTATTTTGTATTGTTTTTTTTTTGTTTTTTTTAAAGTGTATTACTGTGTAGAAGATAATTTTTTTTCAGTAATGTTCATCACTCTGTTTCTCAGTTTTCCCTCTTGCACTATGAAGGACAGTCATAGGATTCCATTGTACTCTGTGCAATGGCAATAAAGGTTCATTCATTCATATGTTAATGACTCGAGTGTCTGCCTCACCTGAAGTCATTAAACTTTCCTCCAGAAGTATTAAAGGAAGAATGTAAAATGAGGTAGTGGGGTTAAGAGAGAACAGCTTTGTGACGCCAGCAGAGAAAAAGTGTTTGAAGTGTGTCAGGTGAGAGCAGGCAAGGTGTTGCCCTCGGGTTAATATTTATCCAGCAGGTGAGAGATTACTGGACTCATGAACAAACGTAGCAGAAATGCAACAGAACAGCGGAGCCGAGTCAACACAGAAAACAAAAGAGCAAACAGAGGAGCGGACCGAAGAGCAGCGCCGACTGTGTTCACAGGATGAAATATTAACATGATTACCGTCATCGCAGTCCTAATGAAAGTCCGGAGGTTCGACGAGTCTGACGCTCAAAATTTCATCGTACCAGCTGAACGGATAATAAATGTTGAGGAAGCTTCGCTGCACAGTGTTTTATTTCACAGAGCGTCGATTAAAGCTGCAGTGGGCAGAAATCTGGACACACCAGTGAGTCAGTGCAGGAGTTTGATGTATCGCCTACTGCAGCCCAGTGTTAGTGTAAAGTTAGCAGCTGAAGAGCAGCACGCCATACTCTTTCAGAATGTATACAACATGAATGCAGACTGTGTGACTTCACCCCATGGTTTGGTCCCCACATGGTCTTTTTAGAACCACGACTAGAAACAAGGCTGGAGAGTAGTGAGGCTTCCGCTAATGTTAGCAAAGCTTGGATAGCAATATGCATCAATCCATCGGCTAATGGATAAACAACACGTTACTCAGCCAGCTAAACACAACATTATAACACAATGACTGTTGAGATTTCTCATGTGATGTGTAACAGGTATTACAATTAAATAATATGAGATATGCATTAAATTATTGTTTCGACAACTTTGGACCAGTATCAGAAGGTTCTAGGTAAGACTATGGAGCCCAGATGAGATCAGCAGAGAAAGAACAACACAATGATAGATAGATAGATAGATAGATATAGTTTGAATAGAAACTGTGTTGAAAATTATAAAGTTTACAAACTCGCCTCCTAGTGACGGGGAGGGGATTACACCTCCGACCTTATTCAGCATCAGAACCCACAAATCTGATGTGGGTTACAGATGTCATACGTATATACGAAAAGTTGTTTGCCATATTGGATACAGATACAACCACTGGTTGCAAGCAAAAAATAGGTATTCCCTAACTGGTTGGCAGTGGCTCCCAGAGGTTTCTCGGTATAAAAAAGTACCCGAAGAGGTTTCTGACAGCTGATTCGGAGGATACGCATTTTCCCTTAGCAACAGGGGGCTGCCAGATGGCCGCTGACCAATCTCTGAGCTTGTGTAACTGGGGGCTTTATTCACTTGATCTTACATTGTCACTATGATTGTGACATGTCCAAAATGGCCGCCACATGATTAGAAAAAGTCCATAGAACCCCAATCTACAATATATAGCCCTAATATATGTAGCCCAAAGCCCACCAAACCAGGATTCCTTCATTTAGTATCAGATGTTCGTCAGTGAATACTGAGTCCACTCAGTCTTTGTCAGTCATTGTGTTCCCGAGATATGTGAAGAGCTACAAACAGCACTGACTGAGAATCTTCACTCATACTTTGACTTCTCGGTTTTAAAAAAGCTAAATAATTAAAAGATAATTTTGTTTACTTTCTCATTCACTTGCCAACTTTGTGTTTGCTTGTTTACTGGAAAAATAAACAAAAACCCACCATCTCCAGACTGCTGATCAAGCACCTAAAATGTTCACTTGAAAATGAGTTTAACAGCAATTATCCTTCTGCAAATGTGTTTGGATCACAGCATGAGTGCGATGATTCAGACACAGCGCAGATCAAACACATTAGCCAAAGAAAGAATCCTAAGATCCAAGGATCTGCTGTTAACGATTGCAAAGACTGTGTTTTCAAAACAGTGGTAAAAAATCTGTGCCTACAGGATTATGACCGATGGCGCCAATGGTATTGTGTGTCAGATAGTTACATTGTAACAGCTCCAAAGCACGCCGACATCATGAACATGATCACCAGGTTCATGTGTCAGGAATCCTTACCAGTATTCATGGGGTTAAAAAACATAAAAAATACAACAGCACAGCTGTTATGAAGGAGGAAGTATCGGTAGTGACATTTTTTTTCTTTTTAGCATTAAAAATCATTTTATGTTTTAATTAAAAAGCATTCAAAAGCTTTTTATTGCTTTAATCAGAGGAACAGCAGTTTGCTTCCCTGGAGGTTGCTACTTGGTCCATCATCATTTCGTTGCTGCGTTTTTCAGTGTTGGGCAGTTGTCGCTACTGTTTAGAGAGCACCTATAGATGTTGGATTTTTTACCATTAAAACAGGCTTCCACCCGTCGAGGGGGGGGTTAACAGCCAAGAGACCTGTAATCGGCTCAACTGTTGAACAAAGCAGCTAAATTCTCAGAAAATTTATATCACAATGTAGATAGAATACATTTTTTAGAGATTTATTATACCCTGGTTGCTGCAAAAACACCATCAGCAATGCAGAATATAATTCAGTGCACGGCGTGAGGCGGGGCCAAAAAGTTCAGCTACCGCGCCTATAAAAAGTAAGAAGCCTTACTTGATTTAATTTTGGCTGCCCTTCCCTCTAAGGTCATCTGTGGCACTCCCAGCACTTCCGTTATGTTCAGATCACTCCGTGAAAGTCAGCATAACAGAAATAAGGATGTGTTTTTTAGTCATGCAGAGCTACTCTAGTGGAGAATAAAAATATAGAGCTGTAAGTGATCAGAATGGGTCTTGTTCTCGTTACCAGTGCCTTCGTTTTTTAACAGCAGCATGCCTCTATAGGTCTATGGGGCTGACAGTTGTTGAATTATAGCGTGCTACTAACTGTTTTGACAGGGTTTAATTCTTTTATTTTTGTTAAAAATGAAGTGTGGTTGAGGTTGCAAGGAGCTAAGCTAACAACATGTTACATCGCGTTAGTAAAGGTCTGGTCACACTTCAGAGTTTCAGCTGTAATTTGAGATCACTGAGGAGCTGCAGCCATATTTAGTTGAGCATAAATGTAATTGATCAAATGAACATAATTATAAAGCAAATCCTTTGCAGGCAATGACTCCCAGAAGTCTTTAACCCATCTTACAACAGAGTTGCGTTGCTAGCGATGATTTGTGCGTGCTGCACTGCTGCTGTCAGCAGGTCTTTGTGGGTCTCTGAACATTTTTTGTCAGTGAAACTAATAAAGCAGGAAAAACAAACACGTTTTCAGGTGTCTGTGAATCAAAGCGTTTGCCAGATGAACGTTACTCTCTGGAGTCCCCATCGCTTCAGTGTGGGGGATCCGTCTAATCTCTGCACAGCTCCTACCTTTTTCCTGGAGTAGGAGCTGATGGTTCTGATTGATAGCTCTGAGCTCTGCTGGTTTCTGTTTCACAATAATCGGCTGTGTTTTATGAAAACAGTGAGGTGGCTGCGAGGTTCAGCAGCAGCGTCTCTGCAGTCTGACTCAGCTGATCTGATCTGACTCCAGCTGATCACTGCGAACAATCAGCTGATTTCCTGGATGCTTCTTCTTCTGGCTTTAGATTTTATGATTTTTGTTTCTGAGGGGATGAAGAGTTGTTAGTCAGCATTCATGGTCATCATCCTGCGGAGAGCAGCTACTACTGTCCTTTAACCTGTTGGAGAGGTGGCGTTTGAGTAGATAGATTCACGTTGGCTCTCTGCGCAGCGATGGCCCAATATGACATCATCCGAAAGGCTGTCCTGTCTTCTATGATGTCATCAGTAGCTGCAGATCCAGAGCGACAGCTGCTGTCAGAGCTGCTGAGCGTCACAGCGCGGGAACTAACAAACATTCCTCCTCCCCGGCGTGCAGCGACCTCTGACCTCTTCCCTGCTGGCTGGATGCAGAAACACATCGCTCTGAATGTTTGCGCTCAGTGCAGCTTCAACACAAACTGTTCTGCTCTCAGCTATTAATTAACTTATTCACACTGTGAAATCTGATGAGACGGTGTAGCTGTCAGTTTGTCAGAGGCCCAAACGACCCCAGGTCACTACAAACTATTCTCATACATGAACAGGAACGCTGCATTTCTGAAAATCTGTCAAATTGAAAAGTTTTCTTTTATTTCGGATGGCCTGAATACTATTTTAATTTGTTGTATTAACCAATGCACCACAGAGACACAAGGTTTAGTGTTCAGTTGTGCATCCTTACTGCAGAAGAGTTCTGGGGTTTAGAGTTGTTGGTCAGTTGGTGGCTTTCTTTGGAGTTTGTACGTGTTCACACAGGTTAATTGGCGCTTGCTTGTTTTTCTCTTTTCTTCCCGAATGCTGTGCTCTCTGCTGGGTGTGATAGGAACTGCATGGCAGCTGTTTTAGCCACTGTGTGTGGTCAGATTGACTAGAACACCTGTCCTCGGTCCTCACCTGCCTTTTTGTGGGCATTTCTGATTCCTCACCTGTTGGACTGTTGTGTACACATAAATACTGCATAGTCCTAGCAACATATCATCAGAACAGTTTTTTAGCAGTGGCTAACTTAATTTACAATTGGTACCTTTAAAGGGGCAGGAGCTTAAACAGCTGTTAGGGACATCTAATAAACTGAAAGCGTCCAGTTTAAGATGAATGAGAGTTTTAACTGTGAATCATGCAAAACAACTCGAGAAGAGCCCTGGAATAAAAACACAGAGCTGGAAAGCAGTCCGCTTCAGGACTGACATAAGCACAGCAGAGAGCTGCTGGGGAAGCTGATGTGCTTGCTTGTTACCATGGTTACACAGACACAGCTCATGAACAGAAAGTGGATTTTATGTTCTCTCCCTATATTTAAGAAGTGGCCATTATCAGAAACACTGCATAGCAGAGCTTTTGTTCTCCAGCACGCGATGCAGTAAGAAAAACTTGTGACATACTAAGGTCATACCAGAGTTTTTGTCTGTGTGGAGTTTGTGTGCTCTCCCTGTGCCTTTGTGAGTTTGCAACAGCTGCTCTGGTTTCCTCTCATGGTCCAGATACCTTGTTTAGGTCAACTGGTAATAGTAAATTAGTTGTAGGTGTGGGTGAAGATGGTTGCGAGGGTCTCTTTCTATCAGACACATCATCTGGGATAGGCTCCCCTGTGACTCTGAGTTGGATAAAGAGTTAACAAAAAGAAGGATGGATGGATGGATGGATGGATGGATGGATGGATGGATGGATGGATGGATGGATGGATGGTGCTTTCTGGCTTGCAGGCTGCTGAAGATCCCTCCAGTTTTTACTGTTTATTTGGGGACAGCAGCCCAGACCCCCCCATCCCTTTCCGACATGTCCAGCTCTACTGGCGGGACTCCGAGGCATATCCAAGCCAGCTGAGAGGTATAATCTCTCCAGCGTGTCCCGAGTCCACCGTTTGTTCTCTCCGCCCAGTTGGACCTTCTTTAAACACCACACGCCCAGGAGGCGTCCTACTTTGAGTCACTCCTCTATCTTACACCATCCACCCTGCTGGAGGAAGGATGCTCGTTTCCAATGCTTTTTACTGCAGTCTTATTCTTGTGGTCACCAGTCACCTGTCGTGGGCATAGGTGGTGTTTAGGATCTTGAGCTTTGTTGTGAGGAATTAGTATCTTTAGAAAACAGCTTTTTTCCATAATGAACTTATGTGAAAACACCAGGTGACTAAGAACTAAAGGGTTAATTACTGAATTCATACAATATAATGCCATTACTATTACTACTGCTAAGTTAAAATGAGATAAGAAGGGAACAATAATGTTAATTATGGTTTGAGATTTTGAATTTGCATTGAAAAGATGCAGCTGCAATAATTCTAAAACTTCATTTCATCCTGTTATTGTGGGATAATGGACCAATTTTCCCTATTTGTTGCGAGAACAATGTGGTTTTTTTTGTCTGGTTGATTCCAATTATCAGAAAACAGCTGAGATAATGAGATGATTAACTTATCTGAGGCTCACAGGCTGATATAAAATGACAATAATAACAGCTGTTTTCTAATTCTCCACAAATCTGGGAGCAGACTGTGGATTTATTTAGTCAGGCTACAGAAAAACACCAGCGAGGATGGAAATACGAGCAGAGCACCAGCAGCCCGGCGGCTTTTGAGTCTGCTGATTAACTTCTCGCTCTGCCCTTTGAAGACGAGTCTCATTCAGTGCTTGTTATAACTCCAGACCTTTCCTAGAAGAACTACAGAACTTTGATGTTTAAGACTACAACTCCCAGTGGAGTGAAAATTTCTGCGTCGTGAATGATTTGTTTGAGATGAGAGCGGAGAGACCTGAGGGGACAGCGTTCATCTGAAGCGGAGTCGTCTGATGCTGATAAGTCGCCCCCCTCTGAGACACATCACTGCACCGTAGGAAGCAACGCAAAAAGAAGAAGGAGAAAGAAGAAAACGCTGTGAAACTCAGAGGAAGCCTGCACAGCTGCTCTGACAAGTGATGGCAGGAGAATTTTGCTTTTGAAAAGAAAAAACTCTCACCCCGATTTCCTATAAGAAATGTTCCAAAACCCACCGTGACGTTCTTTCATGTCACTATCTAGTCTCCCAGTCTGGGTAACACGGAGCTGGAACAGTTTGATTTTTGCTAGTAAGCAGCAGCGTCTGTGGGAGTTCAGCTCACCAAGGTGTCTCTGATGAGGGCCACAAATACAGTAGTGAAACACTAACATTGTTCTCCGTGCCTCGTGGAGGTGGATGAGGTTGCACTGGAAACCTCTGCTCCGTTTCTTCAGTTTTCAGGTTAACGACTGTTTGTAGGCGTTGCTGCTGTTTTTGAGGGACATGATGGGAATTAAAGCTGAATTTGAATTTCTGAGAAACCCTGGGAGTTCCCCTGGGTGGGGAACTCCAGACATCAGGGGCCAGCTTCCTGCAGGTTTTAGATGTGCCTTAGAGGGCTGGATCCATTTATGTAACTTCTCAGGTCTCAGTCTTACAGGCCTAGAGTCTCCTTGGTGACTCCCTGTCAACGCCAACTACTCACCAAGTGGAAGTGAAACCTGAAATAATGCAGCATAACCTGGAAATGCTGAATGTAAGTAAAATTGTGCGTTACTAAAATATTTTACTTTTTAAATTTAAGGCTCTCCATTTCTGGTTCACTTTACACTTTCACAACCGATAAGCAAGTAGTTGCCAAGTGTTTGCAGACAAGGCTGTGGGTGACCCTGGAAATCTAGCAGCAGCCACAACAATCGCAAGGAGCGTTTTGGTGCAGCACTACAACACATACATAACATTACATAACAACCATTCACTGAATGTTTGCTGTTTGCATGGCTATATTTGGCTATATAGCTTTAGAACAGCTTCAGTGTTCATAAGGGTTTGTTTTTGTTTCTGGCACAGGAACATTTAGATTTCACAGCCTGTAAACAGCTTCTTGCTGTCGGGAAACTGTGAGATCTGCAGGATCTGGTATGTTTTTGTTCATGCAAAACATGCTGAACGTCCCCATTCAGCCCCAGTTTGTAGTGAAAATGCATTTATGCTTAAATTCACAGGAAGGTTTGAAATCCATTTTGGGGCCTTCAGCCAATACGTTGAGGCTTTTTAAAAAACCTCTTTGCTATTGTTTGTAACTAAAGAAGCACTTTCAAAGTTTGACAATGAAAAATAGTGTTTCGTGTTGTTTTTTCCTTCCACCTGTTGGCGGCAGGTGATAGAGAGCTGAACTGATGACTGCTCCAACAAAAGAATCTTTCTTTTCGCTGAAGAAGGTCTTGCAGATTGAAGCATTGCTTTGTAAGAACAGTATTTAATGAACTGCATTATTTTTGGAGCCTAAGCGTGTGCAGATATTTCCCATTTTGCATAAATGCTGTGGATCTTTTTGAGCCAGCACATTTTTAAATAGAGATTTTTTTTTCTAAGAATGAAAATTGAGCCATTTCATCTCCTGTTTGAATATTACGAGTGTTTTTCACTGTCATGGCTCGTTTTAAAGTGCAGAGCCAGAAGATCTCCAGCCTCATTAGAGACACAGAAATGTCAGTCAGCATCCACATGCACGCACACACACACACACACACACACACGCACACACACACACACACGCACACACACCCACACACACACACACACACACGTTGTGTTTTCATATCTTGTGGGGGCATCTCATTGACATAAGTCCCTAGCCCCTTACCCTAACCCTAACCTAATAGTAACCCTGACACTAAAACCACATTTTGAGCCTCAAAAATGCCTTCAAACTCGTGGGGACGGGATTTTGGTCCCCACAAGAATAGTAAACTACCAATTTTTGGTCCCCACAAAGATAGTC
>VUQR01035962.1:31162-50729 GCA_015108515.1 Hemichromis elongatus
CATTGACATAAGTCCCTAGCCCCTTACCCTAACCCTAACCTAATAGTAACCCTGACACTAAAACCACATTTTGAGCCTCAAAAATGCCTTCAAACTCGTGGGGACGGGATTTTGGTCCCCACAAGGGCTGTCGGTCCCCACGAGAATAGTAAACTTCCAATTTTTGGTCCCCACGAAGATGTTAATACCCTTCCACACAAACTCACACACACAGGATGAAAATGGGTTACATACAGTTAGACACAAAGAAAAGAAAACGAGGCCACAGCGAGGCGAGCATCCTCACATCCCTGCACTTCAAGGATCTCAGTGAGTGACTGACCTACATATGACCTGCTGAATATTAATCCACTCACACAGAACATCACACTCCGAAACTGCAGGCAGAGGAGAGCAGAAGGAATTAAGGATCAAATTAGTAATTTGTTCTCTCAAATGAGTTCCTTCACCACCAACTTCCACACATCCTCGTTCAGCTCCCACGGAGACATCGGCCTTGTCTGCGCACGAGGGTCAAAAAATCAGTTATTAACATTATATATTAAACTGGCCTGAAGGAACAAATGCAA
Organism: Hemichromis elongatus; assembly: GCA_015108515.1. Lineage (NCBI taxonomy): Eukaryota > Metazoa > Chordata > Actinopteri > Cichliformes > Cichlidae > Hemichromis > Hemichromis elongatus. The sequence continues at coordinate 31,732 of VUQR01035962.1, forward strand.
TATAATTAATAATCAAATTGATTAATATTCCATGACGTTCTCTTTTCGTCAGCATGACGCAGAAGGAATACACACATCTGATGCTTTCATTTCATGTTTATAGGATGGAGCTTTGTCTCAATCGTTGTCAGGTTTTTGCTGGCTTTTAATAGAATTATAGAAGAAAGTTTCTGCCCCGTTAACTGTAACAGAAACCAGCAAACATGGCTGAAACGCCACCATCATCTCTGTGGTCAAAACTACAGTCTGACGCCAAAAACCGAACCGCAGACGGACCGATTTTCCTCGTATTTTTATTTTAGGGACTTTACCTTACAATATAAAGCACTTGGGGGTAACTGTTGCTATGATTTGGTGCTATATAGTTAAAATTGAACTGAACTGATACAACACTGAACACAGCAGATAATCGGGAGTAAGGCTACAGGTAGGATGTGGAGCTGAAAACTATAAACATAATAGGGCAGGGGGACGTAATCAGAACAGAAGACACAGACGACAACAATTATCAAATAAAACAAGACATACATGAACAGGAACAAGAGAGACGAAAGTACAAAGACAAAAGTCAAGAATAGAGGAACAGAAAAGGAACATAAAGTAAACAGAAGGCATGAGATTACAGCATACAGCTCTTATATAACGTGTTGGGCAATAAACGTGACACACAAACACTGGTTAAAATTGTATTTGTAAAAAAGTTCGAGAATTCATTACTAGTTAACATTAAAGGAATAGTTGGCTCAACAGCGCTCTGACTGTTTGTCAGCCTGGCTACAGCGCTGAAGAGAAACCCTAGGGTTGTTCTCTTCAATCAGTGAGGAATAGTAAGATGTTCTAGCTTTACGGAGGGCTTTCTTATAAAGCAGCAAACTGTTTCTCCAGGCTAAATGATGATCTTCTAAATTTGTCACACGCCATTTCCTCTCCAGCTTACGAGTTATCTGCTTTAGACTACGTGCTTGAGAATTATACCACGGAGTCAAGTACATACACAGGAGCTACAGTATCCAGAGTCGTACGTAGCGAGGAGGTAAAACTATTATTGTAAATGTAAATGTTTTCAGGAAGTGATCAGACAGGAGAGGGTTTTCAGGAAGTGTGATTAAAGTGGTGGGCGGGTTCTTTTACATTTTGAGAGAAACCAATTGAGTCTAATAACAGATTAAATGCCATGTTGAGGCTGTCATTTTTAACATCTACATGGATGTTAAAATCCCCCACAATAATGATTTTATCTGAGCTGAGTACTAAATCAGATAAAAAGTCTGAGAAATCAGACAGAAACTCTGTGTAAGGCCCAGGTGGACGATAGATGATAACAAATAAGACTGGTTTCTGAGTTTTACAGCTGGGGTGGACGAGGCTAAGCATCAGGCTTTCAAATGAATCGAGTCTGTCTTGGTCTTTGGATATCAAGTGCTCGCTTGCGTCCATCCCAAGTGTCCTACAAAAGATCTGTACTAAAAGTACAGTAAATATCGCGCTGTGATATAACTGCTTTATATGATGGTGTGTGTTGACTGACGCGTGTGTAAGCCTGTCATAGTAAGCTGTGGAACATTTGAGCTTCTCTCAGGCTTTTGCGTGAATAAACGATCAGTGAGGGTTATCTCGAGTGTGTATTACTCCTCACTGAAGGTCACAAAACGGTTTGCTTGCCCCACCGACGCTTTCTTTAGAAGTACAGACACACACACACATTCCTCTAAACACATGTAAACAAAGCGAGCAATGAGTCCACTCCCTAAACACTCTCCGACTTACATCACGCTGTGAACCCTGACCAGGCTTATCAGCGAAAGAGGGCACGGAAGTAAAAGCGAGCGAGGGACACGAAGTAGAAGAGGATTAAAGAGGAGAACCGAGGAGCTGAGAGGAGAAAGAGGGGAGAAAGAGACACCAACGCGGTTGCTGAGATAGTCGGAGATGGCAGCTGAATGCGCAGCAGCTCGTGGTGTTGATTTGTAAAGGTACGCCACACGCACTCGAGTCAAACCGCGGAGTGTTGGAAGAGGCTTTTATTTTGTACGACTAAAGCGAAAGAGGTGACAGCCAGGAAGTGAAAGAGAGAGAGGGGAATGGAGCAGGAGCGAGCGAGCATGTGTTAATGATGTGTTAATAGCGGCACATGTCGAGCTCACGCTGCGACGAGTGTCACCGCACATCCTGACAAACACGGCTCAGCCTCCGGATCCATTCACCACAGCTCTGTGCATCCTCTTCTTCACTTCTCTCCTGCCTTATTTACCTACTTGCAACCTTCTTTAGCACCTCACTGCCTTCTTTAGCTCATCCTTGCCTTCTCTTCTCCCTACCTTATTTACTCTTTTGCCACTTTATTTACATCCTTACTCTATTCTTTAATTTCTTATAACCTATTTACCTTCTCACTGCCTTCTTTAAATCCTCGGTATATTTCTTCCCTCTTTATTACCATCTCTAACTCCTCGCATCCTTCTTTACTGCAGTGAGAAGCTACTATTTGTAGATTCTCACTGGTACTCAATTCCTTCCTTAACCCCTTTACATTCCCATTACCTTCTTTACTTCATTAACTTCTCTGGCTCCAAAACCATAAAGGCTTGTAAGTAAGTTTAGGTGGTTTGTGAGTTGTTGTTTCTCTGTGATCCTCTCGCTAATGTTTTAGGGTCCTTACCTGACATGACGAAGCTTTATTGAGACGACTGTAGCTCTAATCTATTATATTCATACATACATGCATCTATTCTCTTACACTTATCTAGTTTAGGGGGAGCTGGAGTCTATCCCAGCTGTCTAGGGTGAAGGGTGGGGTACACCTCAGTCTGGTCGCTGTCTCTATATGTAATATGGACCTCGCTCTCAGAGTGCAGGTTCATTGAATATTTAAAAGTAGACTGGGAGGCAGAGCCTTCAGCTTTCACGCCCATCTTCTGTGGAACCAGCTCCCATTCTGTATGGATTCAGGAGACAGTAGCCTTCTCTACTGATCTCTACTAATAAACATCACTTATTTGCAGTCCTTGCTGGATCTTCCTCACTGGACCAGAGGTGGCTGAAGTGACAGGAAGGCAGAACTGAGAGGTGCAGGCGTTGAGATAGCAGCTCGCTGGTTGTCACCTTTGGGTGTAGAAACTGTGGATCTGAAAACGTCTCGGCTGTAGCTGCAGACAAAGTTCTCATCGCCGTAGATTTCAGTGAGAGGTCTGTGGTGAGTTGATGAACTGAGTGGTTAGGACAGGACCTCGGCTCTGGACTGATGATGACCTTGAATGGTGAGTGGCTCAATTTAAGTCAGCCATGGCTTTTTGAATTTTATGCACCTATCCCTGAAACTCTTTAATCGCACCTTGTAAAAAAGTTGAATTGCATGGGTCGTTTCATAAAAACATTTAGCTGAAGGTCTTTCTGTAATAACCTCATTAGGGTAGCTTTGTGGGGCTGCTTACATTCCAACCTGCTCTCACGCTTCCAAGCCAGGAAGCCTGGCTGGCTCCTCGTTTCCTTCTCTCCTTAATCCCTAAAATAAGCCGCCTCATGTCCTCGCTTCCAGGAAAGCTTCCTTGCGTGTGTTTTTGTCAGTCAGATGAATTTTGAGGCTCAGATTGAGAATTGCTGCTCAGGGACGACGTTGTTTGTTTCTTCACTGACTCCCACATTCACATATGCTCATCCATATTTAATGTACTACGTCTGGTAGCCCGTGTATGTGTGTGTGTGTGTTTCCCTGTGGCTAAAACTGTGTATAAATGCAACGGTGGCAGTGACGAGTCTGTGTTTGTGCATACGTGAGTGTGTATATGATTGTGTATAACGCTGTGTGTGTGTGGCTCCCTGCTGTCTGCCACCATCTGCTGTTCCCTCAGACTGGAGCAGCGAGTCGATGAGTCTGTGGAGGAGCTGATCTCAAACAGGAAGCTGAACTGACACGTTTTTCTGTTGCTTGGGGTTGAAATTTCAATGCGGCAGAACAAGAATGTCTCACGGTCGGCAGTTTAAAAGTTTTACTGAGCAAGGGCACAACAAAAGACAAGGTCTTTCCTTCTAGTAGGGGTATGAGGACGCAGCATCTCCTCCTTCTAAAGGAAACCAAGACGGAAAGAAATTTCTTAGACTCCTTGTTTGGCCTTCTAAGTGAGAAGGCTAGTAAGGGTAAAGAAGTTTCCTACTCAAATAAATAGGAGAAAATGAGCTTCCTGTAGTAAGGCGATAAGAAGGAAAGTCATGAATAGGAAGGAGGGATAGAAGGTGTCTTTCCTCTTAAAGATTTAGGATGCAAGAAGTAGCATCCTAAATCTTAATCGTTAGCAAGAAGTTAAAGAATCAAAGTAGGAGACTTCTTAGGGGGTAAAGAAGCTTCCAAAGCATCCTTTGGAAGCTGTTGAAGTGTTGTTTCCTTAACGAGGAAACAACACTTCGGGTTTTTCTGTTAGAAGGAAAACTTAAAATCCCGAGGCTTTGAGTAGTGGGAGGGTGTCACATGATGTCAACTGCTGCACATTTGTAGTTTAAAATGAATAACCAGAAGAAGAATTCGGGAAAAAGACCGCATTATCATTCAAGTAAGATTCGAAAGCTATTTTTCCAAATTACTGTCGTCCTCTTCAGTCTTTCTGAGTCCTGTCTGGCAAAAAACACAGCGACACAGTGATTGATCAGTTAATTGGAAAACTGAAGAACTGGATCTGAATTTTAATCCAAGAATGTAAATCTGAGTTGCTGTCAGGGCTGAAGTTGAATCATCAGTTTGTTCTTCATAAGATAAGATAAGAAGGACTTTATTTATCCCGAGGGAAATTCTTTTTTTAATACACATGCTCAGTGCAGTAAGAGAGACAGAGATATACATACAATATAAGAAATACAATATATACAATGTGTGAAGATCAGCTTCTGCTTCACGGAGCAGCGACAGCTGACCTGCTCACAGAGTAATCCGAGTCCTTCTGCCAGCGTTTAGTTCACATCACCTGTCAGTGACTTCTCGTGTTCTTGTGTCTGCAGCTCAGCCGCCATGTCTAAAGCGACGGTGAAGAAGCTGCACTGGCGCTCCAAGGTACTGAAACGTGCAACGCCTGCAGTGAAAACGGAGGTGAACCATTTCCTGTGAGAACTTCATCTTCTGTGTCGTCTGCAGGTGCAGGAGAGCTTCGTCCCGCTGGGCGGCGGCACCGGCGGCGGCTCGGGGGAGCTAGGGCTGGCCGTCGGGGGCGGGGCCGACTATGGCGAGTTCCCGTTTGTCACGGCCGCCCCCGGGGGCGGGCCCACGGTGGGTGACATCATCCTGGAGATTGGAGGGACACCCGTGTTGGGAATGACCCTCGGTGATGTCAGAGGAGTCCTGAACTCCTGTCCTCATCCAATCAGAATCAAGACTGTCTCACCAGGTGAGAGAAAAGTTTGTTATTGACATGATGCTGATGTTTGATGTTTACTTTGTTCAGCTGGAAAAAAAATTTAAAAAGATATTTTATTTATTTATTTTTTTACTCACTTATTTCGCTTCTTATTTTTGTCTTTATTGGCTGAAATAGGCTCCATAAAACGGCTCGTTAACGTGACCCCTGTAATTTTCACATTAAGGTGCTCAAAGGGATTTTTAGGAGGCTAAAACAAATATATATAATAATATGAATTAATTACTGGGTGACTGAAAGAAGAGTAATCTGCACTGCTGCACTCTTTTCTTTCAGTCACTTTTAATGCAACATTTTGTGTCCTTTTCAAAATCACAGTAAACAGAGTTGTATGCCTTTGAAATGCTGCTGGAATAAAACACATGGAAGGTTTTCCTTGAATAAAAAGAAAAATAGAATAATGACGAGTCAAACCAATGACTTTTCCTTATTGTTACTTTTACATTTCCTGAATCTTGATTTCATGATTTTGTTTTAGTGGTCATCATTTCCCCCCCATAGGCTGTAAAATGTGACCTTAAGGTCAGAGGTCCAGCTTTCTTAAACTCTTTTGAATGTGATAACTTGAGAACAAGTTCATGTAGGGTTTTGAAATTGACACCATAGATGAATCTACCAGGAGGCTGAGGGGTATTTTTGTCATTATTATCAGTGACAAATAACCAAAACAGTGATTATCAAAAATGATTTAGTCAGCTTCAGTCGAGGAGACACAACCAGAGAGACAGTTTTTTTTTTGGTCATAATAACATAACTATGCTTTCAATGTAACATTTTATTCTGAAAAGAAACCACTTCCTGCAGTTGTCAGATCAGTGTAATAGAGAAGGAGTATGCGGAAGTTTAAAATATGAGCAACAGAGCAAATTAGAGGTAATTCAAAACTGTACTGAAGTGGAGCATTATGGCAAATGTGCTGTATGACATAACTGTGACATCATATCCTGTAATTCTCTTTGTGTGTACGTGTGTGTGCGTGTGTATGTGTGTGTGTGTGTGTCCCAGGTTCATCTCTGTGTAAAGACCTCAGGTTGTACCTCAGTAAGTGTTTCACGCCGGGCTCCATGGACAGTCAGCTGCAGCAGCTCATCAGGGAGAACCTGTATCTGCGCGCCGTGCCCTGTAAGATATATACACACACACACACACACACACACACGCGCTCACACACATGCTCACACACATGCTCACACACACACACATGTTGGGTATTCATAACGTGTGAGGACATCTCATTTACATAATGCTTTCCCTGACCCTGACCCTAACCATAACCTAATAGTAACCCTGACACTAAAACCACATTTTAAGTCTCAAAAATGCCTTCAAACGTTCACACACAGTGTAAATCAGCGTAGTCCCTCCTCTATCCTTCACTGAAAGAAAAAAAAGTGTTAAAGTTATGTAGAGAGAGACTTCACATTTAGATTTTTACCTCATCTTCTGATTGACTTTGTCCAACAACACGACACCTGTCCGGCGTATCGACACCTAGTGATCACATGACTCTGTCCTCCCTGAAGGTACGACCAGGCAGCCTCGAGATGGCGAGATTACAGGCGTGGACTACAACTTTGTCTCCATCGAGGAGTTTTTCTCCCTGGAGGAGTCCGGAGCTCTGCTGGAAAGCGGCAAATTCAAAGGTAAGGAAATCAAGCACACCCTCGGGAGCACTGCAGTGCAATGACAAAATACTCAGGTAATATGAAACTCCAGTGAACGCTCTGAAAACTATGATTTATTCATCACAGTGGGATTTTTTACAGTGTGGAATGACTAATTTGGATTGTTTGGAGGTTGTTTTTTTTTCTTTTTTGGAGGAGGCGCGAGGAAAAGAGGATTTTATGTCTCTAATCCTCCAAACCTCAGAAATGAAACCTGCCTCCCCCTCTGTCCTCCATCTCCCTCCACGCACCACTCCACCGTATTAATCTGATGGGATTAATGAAACTAAAATAGAAACAGAATACACACATACAGTCTGTTTCACACCGAACAATGCAATCGCTAAAGCTCCCGAACATTTTAATTTGACAGTTTATCTATTTTCAGCTCCTGTTGAAAACCTTTCAAAACAAAGGACTGCTGTGCTCTCACATTATTAGATGATTCTGTATTCATACAGTTTGATTAATTATTTTGTTTAATCCTCATATAAGAAACTGAAATTGTGTCGTTGGTGTAAAGCTTCATTTTAAAAAAACGGATACAACAATAGGTATAAAATCTAAGTGAAACACAAATTGGGAACACAGGAAGACAAGCAGCTGATCTGAGAAACACTGCTCAAAGAAGGGATCACTTGATCATCACAGTCAGCACAGAGTCAGGTAACCCTCAGGGGGAGCCCTCAGCAGGAAGCACAAACCACTCTGAGTCCTTTTCAGCTGCTTTGGTGTGAACCAAAGTGAGAAGAGGCGCTTTGGAGAGCGACAACACGACGACCTCCAAAGAGGAAACGGTTTCGCAGGTCATTGATCTCTCCTCATCCCCCCTGGGCTGATTTTTCTCTGATTTTGCTTTCTGTTAGTGTCCTGGTCACTGTCGGTATCGCGAGACGATACCTGCAGGTTACCTTGGGTTACACGGGTATTCCACACAAGGAAGCACTGGCCAAAGAATGTGGAAGAGATAACAGGAGATACCACGAGACGGGCTATTAGGAGCACTGCCAAAGTCCTACAACACGATCTCCACCAAGCTACTCATGCTTGTCTCTGACCAAACTGTCTCCAGACTCCACGGAGGCCTGAGATCCGTGACTGGGACCTCTCCTCACCGCTCAGCACCACGCAGCTCGATTAGCACTCGCCTAAAAACACCAGAACAGGAAACTCTGACATGAAAGAGAAAGCAGTGGTGAACATTTTACGGCCCACACATCAATACTTTCAGGTCACTTTACTCAGCGGAAAACTTCCTAACAAAATTTGACTGTTTGGTAAATGGACTGGTTCTTATATAGCGCTTTTCTACTCTGTCTGAGCACTCAAAGCGCTTATACAACTAATGCATTCACCCAATCACACCAGCACAATTTTTTAAGTGCTTTCTAACTACCATTCACACACATTCACACTCCGATGGATGCATCGGAGAGCAACATGGGGTTAGTATCTTGCCCAAGGATATTTGGCATGCAGACTGGAGGAGCCTGGGATCGAACCACCAACCTTCCGGTTAGTAGCTGATCTGCTCTACCACCTGAGCTACAGCCACCCCAAACACAGTTGCTCTGTTTGAGCAGAGCAGTGTGAGAACTACAGAAAGACATGACATGTGTAAATATCTGACTATAAAAGTTCATTAAAACTGAAACCTCTGTTTCAAACAGCGGTTTGTTCTGTTTCATCCAATCACAGGTAATTATTACGGGACGCCCCGCCCCGTCCACATTGGCCCAGAGAGTCCACCAATTACATACCAGGAACATCGAAACCTGCTGAGGAACTTCAGGACAAGGAGCAAGTCTCTGAGTAACCTGGAGAAAGCTGTGGAGGAAGGGGACAACAGTGAGGAGGACAGCGGCCTGACGGGTAGAGAAGCTCACATATACCACATCCCAGTCTTACCTGCACAGGTGTGTTTGCGCTCTGACGAGATTCTCTACCAGCAGGATCAGCTGGAGCCCCGCCCACAACCCTGCCTCTCAGCCAGTCATGGGAGTCCGCTGTAGGAATGGAGAATGGAGGAGGAAGAGTAATAGGGAGGGGCAGAGCGGGAGTTGGAGGTCCGCTTCCGGAAAACTGGGAGCTGGCCTACAGTGATTCAGGGGAGCCGTACTACATCGAGTAAGAAATATTTATCAGCCCTTCTTCTGGTGTCAGCTGAATAAATCTGTTTGATTATGGCCACCAGAAGACTAAAGCCGTGGACACTGTAATGCTGTTAAACTTTAAATTGATCTTTTTTCCAGTGCAGTCTGGTACAAACACAATATTTGATACGTTAAATTTCTTATTCTGTGAACCAGTCCTGCTTGGTTTTGTTGTGTGAGTCAGTTTTTTATTTTCTTGCAAACTGAGACATGAGACCCACAAACAGGAAACGGAGCCATCTTTGCTGAACGTTTCCTTTATTTGCAAAATTAATCATTTATAATATCAGGCAGAAAAAGCACTACATTTTAACCTCAATCTGTCAGATTATAGGGTCCAGTGTGTTGATGATGATGATGATGATGATGGTGATGATGGTGGTGATGATGATGATGGTGATGATGGTGATGATAAGGATGTGTGTGTTCTTCTCTCCGTCAGCCATAATTCAAAGACGACCAGCTGGCTGGATCCTCGAACTCAGAACAAAGAGACGACTTCTTCTACAGAACGTAAATTGTTCTTGTTTTGTTCAAAATTATCACAGAATTTTTCTTGTCTGAAGGACAGTTAAAAATATTACTGTCATACTAGCCTCAAATGGTTATATGTTATTATTAAATTCCAGTTGAAGGCTCTTTATTTGAGGTGGTATTTGTGTAGAAACAAACCACCTTGGATGCTCATATTTTGGCAGCAGCAACCAGCAGAGGGCAGCGCTGACCCACAAACACAGTTGCATGCTGTTGACTCCACTTTTTTTGTTTTTGTTTGTTACACCAATCAGAAAAAAAACAACAGTATAGATGCATGCCTGTCTCTGGGAGTTTTACACTGAAAGAAAGAGCCCACTTCCTCCCCTCCTGCACATGAACCTTTGGAGTTATACAAGGATCCTTTGAGGATAGGACTAACTTTTCCTCTCTCCCTTCTCTTCATCGTTCTTCCTCCTTCTCCTGCCTCCTTTCTTTCTCCCCACTATGTCTCCTCTCAGTCCCAGAGTTCACCGACCAACCCAGTCAGCTGAAGGGCTACTCCATCCACACTCGGCTCTCTAAAGGTCCTCGAGGTTTCGGCTTCAACATAGTTGGAGGGAGTCGACCCCGAGAGTTTCTGCAGGTGTACAGCGTCACACCTGGAGGACCACCTGCTCTCAATACAGGTACTGATCACAGTAGTTTCCCTTCAGTTATGTCAGAAACCTGGATCTGTGTTTTTTCGTGGTTTTGGAACCAGGTTTAAAAGCAGGACGTTTCAAAACCCAAACCACATTCTGGACTCTCATAATCAAATAAAAAACGTCACAAAGTGGGCGTTGTTGTCGTGGGTTTGGTGGTCAAAGGAGAGATCTAGATACATGGTTTCTCTCTCTGTGGAGGATTACGGTGCTTTTTATTAAGAAAAATAAAGAGCTGAGAACTAATCTCATGATCTACAACTAATCCACACACGCGCGCTCTCACACACAGTTTAATCTGACCGACGTACCCACGCCTCCTCCCTGCGAGTTGGTTCACATGCTCTGAGATCAGCGTTAAATCAGGAATGAAACAGAGCCACGAAACAACCTGAAAAACAGAGCAGAGGCTTTAATCATACAAAAAACAAGCTTAAGACCTGTTCACGTGTTGTGGTTTTTATTTTAAAAAGATGAAACTCTTTTTTCACTTCAGGCTCTGCTTTGTCACCCTGAATGAGAAGATAAAAAACATTAAATCACATTTACACTTGTAGTCCTCTCGGTGAAGTCTGCACATGCTGCTCACTCCTGATATTTGTACCTGTGCCCGTTCACCTTACAGCTCACTGACGGCGAGAGAATGTTATACATCAATATTTTCACACAAATGATGAATTATGCTTTTACGTGGACGGATAGAGATGCTTCAGAAAGGGACACTGAGTGTAAAAATGTGTTCTTTATGTTGGTGGATTTTAACTGAGAACAAACCAACCTCTTTGGTAATCACAGATTTCAGGTGCAGCAGCTGCACATGTGCACTCTTGCATGTCCTGTTAGACATTAAGACTCTAATCTGTAGACTTTGCTTCCCCGAAGCGGACATCCTGGTCTACATCAACGACACCTGCGTGCTGGGTCGCTCTCACAAAGAAGTGGTGGAGATGCTGAAGTCGGTACCGATGGGTCAAAGCGTGGATGTGGTGCTGAGGAGAGGATACCCGATGCTTTATAACCCCGACGGCTGTCCCAAACAGAGTCTGGAGACGGTACAGCCCTAAATTCACTTTAATTACTTTAAGTAATAAAACTGTTTAAATATTTTTTTTTTAGTATGATTTCTACTTTTTTCCCCACAGAGAGGGTGAAACTTTTAAGTCCTTTCAAATTAAAAGATTCCCAATGACTCCACTTCTGCCAGCTTTGAGAAACTTTAAGGCCTGTGTAAGAGATCAGTGACTTCACAGCCAGTAAAAACAGGGATGAAATACAAGAAATAACTGTCTTTTACTGACACTGAAATCCCCTCTTCAAACAAACAGCCAGAGAGAAAATTAAGCAGAGTCAAGATAAAAACAAAGAGTTGTCGCGTCTTCTTTATGTTTTCCAAATGCAGACGGCCATTCTTTAATAATTTGGGATGATAAGAATTGCACATTGAATCTGTCTGGCTCGGTCATTTTAAGGCATTGCAGGCTTAAAATTGACACCAGAAGCTGTAAAAAGTGAGCCATGCAAAATTTAGACCAGATGTTTTAGTCATCCCCTTCAAAATAAAAGTTTTTCCCTTAAATCACTGGTTAATCTGTGAGGTGGGCTCCTCTCGTGGGACATACACAACCAGTGGAAAATTGCCTAACCTCATATTTGACCTTTCAGCAGCCGCAGACCCCCAGCGAGTCCGGCAACCTGAACCGAGGCCTGACGCACCTCACCTACAGCCGCACTCTGGACTCCAACGGCAGCACGCCAGGTCAGAGCAGCCGTGGAAACCACATGGTTTACATCTGCAGTCCTCTACTCTCATCACAGCTGTGTGATACAAATTTAATTTAGGAACATGAATAATTTAATTTAGTTCACTGCATAATAATGTGGTACATTAACAAAAAATAAAAAAATGTAAAAACACAACAATTAGTTTATAATTTGACTAATTTCTGCTAGTTGTAGCCAGGGAGGATGGTGTAATGAGCTGCAGGCTCAGGGGTCCCGGCGGGGTATTTAACATTTCTTGTTGGAAAGCTGATCAAAGGCCTCCAAAGGCAGAACAAAGTGTATACAATGTAAGTCTCTACAAAGTGAGAAACACAATGGGTTATCCTGCTGTGGGACCCGTTGGCCTCGCTGCGTGGAGGGTCCCATTGTCTCGCTCTCTGAACTTATTTATAGCTCATGTAAAAGTAGACATCACATCAGAGTTGAACCTAAAAACTTTGTTTTTCTCTGACAGCTGGTAAAAAATAAAAATAAAAATTAACCGATTAATCTTCTTCACTCTATAATCCAGGCTTGGCACAAACCCCGCCCTCTTATGCCACTCAGCCAATGACAAATGGACTCACGGGCCCACCCACCCCCACGTCCTCGGATGCTCCACTGTGTCCACCACACCCAGTGGAGAGGACGCTTACCAATCACAGTGACTCTGATGGCGGCCTATCCAATGCAGGAACTCGAAGGTCAGTAAGGGCATTAGCAGTTCCTCACACATCATGGTGGTTCCCTGATTCCTTTGGTGAAAACGAACCTCAAAAGGTCTTCTGCCCTTTGGGAAAAGTCCTGTGCAGCTTTACAGTGATGTTAGAAATAATGGTGCTCACCCTGTTCATCACTCTGCTCCTCCTCACAGGTCTTCTCTGATTCGCTACAACAGCAACACTCTCCCCGCCCTCTCTTCCAGTTCCCTTCTCCAACATCAGAGCTCCAAGTCCTCAGAGAGTGACCTGTCCACGTCCACACTCCCCATATTCTCCTCCACGCTCCCCAACACGTCTTCGTCCTCGCACACTCTTACCAAACTTCCCCTCTCTCAGCCTGAGACGGGCCTCCTCCAGAACTCCACCAGCTCCAGCACCACAAACAACAGCCCCTCCTCTTCTACACCTCCTGGTCTGCCTGTGCATCGCCCACTGATGCCTCAGACCTCCCTCGCTCTGACCACACCTAGAGACATCCCACCCTGTGGCTTTAACGGGTGCCCGGCCAATCACCAAGCACCCTCCACAGCATCCAGAGGAAATCCGGGATTGATGCTCCCCCTTGGAGCCGGGTCCCCGGGGACAGCCCACGGCGGGGAGCTAGTGCCGGTGGCGCTTGGCCGCAGTGAGAGCGGGGGACTGGGGTTCAGTGTGACAGCAGGAGGACAAGGGGGTCAACAGGCAGTAGTCAGGCGGGTTTGGGATCGCAGGCGGTGCCTGTCGCTGCAGTCAGGAGACATCATAGTGAAGATTAATGGAGCGGACGTCCAAAGCTTCAGCTTCTCCCAGGTAAAAGATTACATTGGCTCTATCACTGAGGGTCAAGGTAGTCAATCTCATGGCTGTCCACCGTTTCAATTAAAAGCTCGACCTTGATATTTCGACTGACGTTAGTTCAGCAGTGAACAGTTGGTCTTAGACAAGAGGGGAGCTCCCATGGGTGCACATGGGAGTTTTGTGGATATTTTAAGGGCAAATTCCTGAGTTTTCACATAAGATCCGTGAGGTGTTTTCTTTTTCTGTGCGTCGAGGAATGAGAGAAGGTCCTGTTTAACCTTAGAAAACAAACCCTCATCACAGTAGTTTACCTGCCTGAGCCCTCCTTGTTACTACTGACAAATATAACCAGTGGTTAATGAAAACTAACCGATGCTAAAGAAGTTCCATCAGAAGTAATAAACACGAGTGCGTCTTCTTCCTCAGGTGCAGAGAGTGCTGCAGGAACATACCAAACAGGGAGAGGTTGTACTGCTGGTCTACAGAGGAGGTAAATATCTGGCACCCCTTACTACAACCCCAGTTCACTGACGAGTGTGACTGTTAATAACACCAATGCAAATATAAGTATGTCGGCTCAGGCTGCAGGATGTCTCCGTCTCTTCAGCCGATTATTGTGTCATAAATGTTTATGCGTTTCTACACTGACCCACTAAGCCACACCGGTTTTATTTGTTACAAACTACTCAATGTTATTGAACAGCATAGGTTATCCTGCAATTCCTTGAATGTAAATAAGCAAAAATGGCCAATTATGTGTTTTCATTTTTAAATGAGTTCACAGTGGGAGGCTTAGACTTAATTTTTATTTTCTTTCTCCGTTTTGGTTAAATCCCTTAGTTTTGTTTAGGAAACAGTCATGTTTGGGTTTAAAGACATTTTAGAAAGCCTCATGTTTTGAAGTGTCTCAGGAGATTTTATATCCACATATTGATAAAACGCTGCTTAACTTTAGAACATATCTATATGACATAAAGGGAACTTAAGGGCTTACTTTTACCTCCATCAGCTCCCATATCCTCCCCAGTCGTCACCCCCAACATCTACAAGTCCCTCACCATCCCACACGGAATGACCGGCCCTTCCTCCTCCCACCCCAATACTTCAGCCGACATGCCTTCCCCGTCCACGGGTGCCTTGGTGGGAGGTATTCCCCCACTCAGCCAGGCTGGTTTGGCCCTTGAGAGTCCCCAGGAGGGGCAACTACCAGCACCAGGGAACCACCAAGGTAAATGCATCCCAGAGTAGTAGTGACGAGTGCTGCTAAGTGAGCGGCGACCGTGCCAGTAGCTGTTTTTGTTGGTGTATAAGTGACTTCTGCCTCAGAAACAGCTCACGCAGAAAAAAATAATAAATGCATATATAATATTTAAAAGAAAATTGGATACCAAAGGGCAGATATTTCTGCACATTTCTAAACTTCTACATATTTCTGCTTAACTATGAGAGGTTGTGCAAATATTTGAGTAAAAGACCTTCCAAAAATCATTTATTAAGGGAATTATTTAACAAATCTTTTATTCTCCAAGCAAATTAAAAATCCCAGATTTCGTTAGAATGCACCCACAGTGTCGCCTAATTCTTGACCGTAAGCATCATGAGATGACAGATGTTGTGACTGTGAATACAAATAAAGCTGAACTGACTCGCTGTCCTTTTCCCCAGGTGCCCCTCCTGCCCAGACGTCTAACGGACCTCCAGCCTCGGCCCTGATCCAGAGCACTAGCTTCCTGGACTCAGTCCCTGTGACGCTGACCTTAGAGCCACGTGACTTGCTGGGCGTGGAGGAGAGCGCCGGCGGTCCCCCTGCACTCAGAGAGGGCGGACTGGGAGCCGTTCCTAAGGATGGAAGAGGAGGCGGAGGAGGATTAAAGCCAGTGGATGTGGAGCTGAGGAGGCGACAAGGAGAAGGCTTTGGATTTGTTATCGCCTCTCAGGAAGTGAGTGGAGGTGAGTGGCAATGAATCCTCCGTATGTCCAGCCCCTGTTGGTGTCACCACGTTATATGATTGAGTTTTCCTGAGATGAACCAATTCTTTATGTGCAGACATGTTCAAGTTAAAAGTGCACTGACGGCAACAAACTATGTACATTTAGACACGAAGAGGGTTGAAAATAATTTGACTATAAAAGACAAAGATCCAGCTGATGCCTGGTATTTTATCTCTGACTGCTGAAACTGAAAAGGTTGTTGGTGTGGAAGTAAAACAGTACGTTTTGTTTAGTGTGCTGATATTGAGAAAGCAGAAAGACAGCCTACAGAAATCAACAACAAACTCGTGATCGGGGTGAGCTGTACAAATGGAACAGTTTATTTTTGCTCTCAATTCTTTTTAGTTGCTTTCTCCTGTTGTTTTCACTTCCTGTCGTAGGAAGGGATACGGGGATGATGCAGAAATGTAAACTAAAATGTATTTGTGCTTATGGTTTTGAGTTTTGTATTTTAGGTCATTGTTTGAGGTTATATTTAAGTCCTGGAGTGGTCAGTTCATTTTACCTCCCCTTTGCTGTATGTTTCCTCATATTTAGTCTTAATCTCTGTGTTAGGTCTTTTTCTGTGTCAGTACTTTGTACATTTTAGTACGCTGCTGTCTCTTGTGCCTTCTATTAAGCTTTATTTCCCCTTTGTCTCATTAGTTTGATTCTGTTCACCTGTGACTTGTTTTCCCCAGCTGTGTTCGCTCTCCCTAATGACATCATGCATCTATTTAAACCCTCAGTCTGCTTGTGTTGGTTGTTGTGTTTCTTATTAATCTCCCCTATGGTCCCCTGCTCTGTGTATAGTACTATAGCTTCTGTTCAGCCTTCCTGGGTTTATTCCTCCTGTTTGGACTTTCCTGTGTTTAATGCACAAAGAAATATTTTAAAAGAACAGAGGATTCAAGAAAAATAGACCTGGCAATAGGAGAAAAAAAAAACCTGCTTCAGTTTAGCATTAAGCAAATGCCAGTTGGATGGTCTAGTGGTTAAATTGTGGCAACACCTCTATGTTCTAATTCTTCCAACAAAAAGATAGTTTGACTTTTTGACCCAAAACATGAAGAGAAAGCAATCAGTTTATTTCCATTGTTCACTAAGTGGTTAAAAATCAAATGGTTATAAAAAGCAGGCAATCAACTAGTGGAGAGAAATATTGGACTTGAAAAGGGTTTTCATTTGGTAATATTTGTGATGGATAAGTAACAAACACAACCTGTCTACTTAGCCCGAGGCGATGTGGGTAATTTATAAGTAAAGGAATTCGGTGGACTGGATCACAGAGGTGGAAATGTTACCTGTTGACACTTGAAATGGGTTAAAAATAAAACCTATTGAAATCCTTCAAATTCTCTAAAGATATGGGTTGACAAAAAAAAATGATAACTTTTTTTTCACGCCTCCTGTTCATGGGTTCAAGGGAAGGGCAAGAGTTTTTATACTGGAACATTTTTAGTTTCTGTTTGAACAAGTTAACAAATGCAGAAAAAATGATCTGCATTTGTTAAAAAGGACCAGAGGAGAAACAGGAAGTTTTGAACCAGATATCCATTATGTTCCATCTGTACATGCTGGCTACAGTAGAAACTCAATAAAATGGGTGTAACCCTCCCAAGGCTATGTAAGCCTCCGGCCAGTGACTTAGCTTATTGATATTTATAGGTGTCTGCTGTGATTTTAAGGCACTCAGCTGCAATAAAACAAAAGTTACTTGTAATAATTACAAAACAAGATCACTTAGCTTATAAGTAACTATAACTCTGGGCACCACATTTGCATAACACACAGTTTGGTTTGGGTTAATAAGCAACTCGTTTCACATGTAAACAAGCCATGGGTGTACAGGGAGGACTTAAAGCTTAATGCAGCACAGTAATGTTGTAGTACAATAAATGCAGTTCAAGGTTCCCCTCTCCTGAAACTGTGGTGGAGCTGATACAAAAAACAGCAGAAGCTGGACACAGTACAGTATCTGTGTGAAAGCACTGAGGGGTTTTCCCACAGCTGGGTTTGTGGCGAGTCTCTGGTTGATTTCAGCTGCACCTGAGCTTCTCTGATCTGCATTGAGCTAAAAGGAACAGAGAACTGAGTGACAGTGATAAACAGCACTCCACTGCACGTCCTCCTTTGGAAATATAACAATCATCTCTACTGTTAGCATTCCTCCCCCTCCACATGAGTAGTTTCCCTCCCACCGCTATCTGCTCTGCATAAGCCCCGCCCCCCTCTGACTGTCCCTCTATCACTCACTGCAGCTCAGCAGCAGTCTAGCGCTCCTGCTTTTAGAGCCACAACCTGCTTCACGCAGACAGCACAGAGAGACAGAAGGACAGACAGTGAGGACAGAGAAACGAGGACAGTGCATTGTTGAGGTCTCGGCTCGGTTCAGGTCTGAATTATCCATCATGTTGGAGCGACTGCAGTCAGCTCTGAAAACTGTCAAGGACTCCAAATGTAAGTTTTAGTTTGGATTTTTAAGCTTTCTTCTAAATTCAAGGCTGGCTTGGTTTCTGGGAGGTCTGTCCATCATCGTGTCTGTGCCTGAGCCGTGATGATGTTAGAGTCCTGCTGTGTTTGGGTCAAAGGTACTCCCAAATGTATACGTGCACTGCTGTGGAACAGGTTTTCACAGCCTGCTCCTCTTGTGGTTTGTTCCCCAGTAAAGTTTGTCGTCTGATTAAAGGGTCTAACCAAATCGCCTGTGAACCACTTATTGTTGGGGTTAGGTTGCATAAAAAGAATCGTTTCAGAAACTAAAAGTTGTTACCTTTCAACACCGTTATCTTAAATGAGTTTTGTCCTGGCAGGCAGGTTTCTATTTGGGTTTGCACAATTAGGGACAAACCTACATAAAGCGGTACATTTGAACACTAAACAACACTAACTTATTAAGAAAATAAATGAATAAGCAACTCTTTCTCTTCTAAATGACCAGCTGCTGCTTCTTCTTTATGTTTAACTCTCATCTAATGTGAGATTCTTCAAAACCTCCTGTGGGTAATCTCTGATGTGTGATATAGAGATTGAGTTCTTATATTATGGATGGGAGATCACAAATGTAGTGAGTCATATAATAGATTAGGTAAGTAAAGTAAACTTAGTGTCAACATCTGGAAGAAACACTAGTACCTACGTATGTAGTCAGTGCTGGTAATCTGTTTACATCCAGCTGTAAAGCTACTAGGAATCTAATGCCTCCATTGCTCCCTCCTTACCCTAATTCCTCCTCCCTTTTATTCCTGTCTCCTCGTTCTCCTCCTCAATCTGTATCAGTTCTCAGGAATGTCTGAAATAGTTTCACCTCATTGAAACTATGTGTGGTTATTGTGTGTGTGTGTGTGTGTGTGTGTGTGTGTGTGTGTGTGTG
>VUQR01035962.1:50749-75826 GCA_015108515.1 Hemichromis elongatus
CACCTGCAGTAGTTCAGCTGATTTTGCTATGACGGTCAGTCTGTCAGTGTTTGTAGAGTTTCATATGACTGACACAGAGTGGCGTTCAACACTAAAGGAGTATTTCACCAAAAATCTGATAATTAAGGAAGCTGAGAAAGGTTCATTTAGAGTAAAGGATTGGTTACTGTCGATGGAGCTTCTAGTTTGGGTGGCACAGTGGAGCAGGGGTTAGCACTGGTGCCTCACAGAAAAGGTTCTGCTGACCTAACGGGGCATTTCAGTGTGGAGTTTACATGTTCTGTCTGTGCCTCCTTGGTTCTCTGCAGATGCTCCAGCTTCTTCCCACAGTCCACTGACATGCTGGTTTGGTTTACTGGGGATTCTAAACTCTGTGTTAGCAATGCAATAGACTGGTGACCTGTCCAGGTGTACTGAACCTCCCATGACAGCTTGGCTCCAGACAGTGTTTTTCAGTTTTATTAATTTTACACAAATCAACTATTTCCCATTTGTTTCTAATGACAAAGGGGACAATGGGGACTATTTCCAGCAGTGGAGTGATCCACATTTGAGGCTTCAACGACTTCTTGTGATGGAAGTATGACGGACTCAAACTTTAAATGTTTTTGGATAAAAGTAAGCTCTCGGGCAGAGAAGTTATTAAAAATATATGGCTCAAATACTCGATGCATTCAGCATGAGTTTTAATATGCACGTTAGTCCTCTGGATGAGGACTCTTAGTAAGTTTGAAACACAAAGTTGTCTAGCATTATGTTCCAGCTGGGTTTTTTTTCATATTTATCATCCTAAGTATCAGGAACACTGTTTTTTTACAGATATATAAAGAATAAAGAAAATTATTTTACTCTAACCAAACCATGATTCGAGTCTTTCCCTTAAAATTTAATGATTCACGTTATCAGGACTTGTTTTGTATTCCCACAAGAAATTTGAGCCCCTTCAGTACGACGGTCTAAACAGATTTATGTTCCCACAACATCGGTAATACAAACATGCGCACAGCTGAAGAACGACCTTGTTAGCAAATTTCAACTTTTAATTAAATATTTCTTTAACTTTTACTACATTTGCTGTTTTCTGACAATATTAAAACAATGTGTGTGCCTGTGTGTAAGTTACGTAATATTAAATCTTCGTGACATAACCCTTTGAAATTCACCCAGAGCTTAGCTTCAACTGTCTGTTTGTGTCCAGATGTGCTGTTTTATTTCCAGCTGTGGTTCACTGTTAAAGCAGACCCAAAATAAACATAAGAATATATCTACCCTGTATTTATTCTGCCTTCTTTACACACAATGCTACAGTGAAACACTGTACAGTCACACTTCAGAATCGAGACTCTAATTATAGAATTTAAAAATTTGGAAGATTTATAAGCTGGACTAATGATACGAGTCATCAGTTGGCTTTAGCAATAGACTGTATATGAAATATAGATGTCACCTATTGGAAAGGTAGAAGTCAGTGAGGAGGAGCCTTACACCTGTGTACTGACATCCTGGGTAATTCTGACATTAAAAACAAGTTACGTTGTACAGACGTTTGAGAAAATGGTCCTTCAGTAAAGAATTTTCTAAGGAATTTCTGGTCTCAGTTGCTAATTTTAAGCCTTAATGAAAAGAAAACAACGTTCAGTTGTAACTTATAGTTTCAATTAAAGTCAAAAGGGACAAATGAATACCGTGTCACTGGGTTTTTCAAACACATGTGACCCCCCGTCACTCGTTTGGCTTCAGCATCCAAAGATGGTAATAGCAAAATCAGTCGGCACTAAGAGGGCCTCATTGACCACTGGGTGAAATCACTGTGGCCAGATCCATCTTTGGAAATAACCATCAAATAACAAAAAGGACCAAAAATAATACGTAGTAAAAATAAGACTAAAGATTGATGAGCATTATGTGTCCTTAGTTAAAAACGGACCCGTTGTTATACACCTCAGCCAACTTCTGCATGCTGACTTCTTTTCTGTCCCATTACAGTCACACTATGAACAGCAAAGCTCACTCCCATCCTGCATGGTTCCCAGGGGAATGCCGTGACTCAAAGGATTTCTGAAAAAACGTCAGCCTGTGCTCCCGAGGCAGTCGTGTGTCGAGTGTGAATGCGTCTGTTCGTGCTTTAGCATTCGGAAAAGGAGAAACTTTCTATTAATAGCAGCTTTAATCCATAATTCAGCAGAATTATGAGCTGGGCTGTGTGTGTTTGACAAACTGGAGCGCAGGTGACTTCAGGCTTATTGGACTGTGAAATTGGACAGACACACACATTTGTCTTTCAGCACTTGTGAGGTTTTTTCCGTACATGATGCATGATGAACTTGCTTTTTACTCTGAACCTGAACCTGAACTCTCACCTGTACTCAAGCAGTCGTCTGAAGCTCTGTCCCAAGGTGGGGTAAAGTCTCAACATCCTCATGTATTTAACCATTCAACCGTAATACAGTCATACAGCATAAAACTCAGACATCATCTGCTTACTGCACTGCAAAATTTTATTAGCGTAACTCAGATTTTCTAAACACGTGAAATTCAGTTATGTCACGCTGTAGTGATGTGTGCTGTTATTACTTGGTTACATGTGGTCATACTTGGGTATTTATATTACAATTACAGAAGCTATAGTCTGTATATACAAATGTGAAGCATCCATAAAATCACTGTAAACATTCTGCAATGAGACTGAAACAAAAAAAATCTGTCATACAAATTATGACAAACATATTTGAATTACAGCAAATTAATCAGACAATAAAAATGAAAAACACATGTTGAACCTCAGGACTCTGTGTAAGACTGGGTTTATTAACACTGTGTGGACTGATGTGTGTAAAAGTACAGATTATAATTTCCCATTTAATGGTTCGGGCTCCTGAACTATGACGACTAGTGGGAGAGGCATGACCTTAACCAAAGTTGAAGGTTTATTAATCAAAGTTATTTGATTCTAAAGTTTGTCTCAAAGTGTAATAATAGGTGCTCCTACTATTCATGCGGTAACTCCCTTACCTTTGGGATGCTGGGCCAGCCCCTCCTGCAGATGCTGGACTCTGTAGGCTGGCTTTATATACCGAGAGGTGAGCCTTCTGAAGCCAGTCAGCAGAAGGATTAATCGACAAGCAGGGTAATAATGATATTGAGAGAAAAAAAAACAACTGGTTATGGCACGCAGTGATAGGAGCATCAGGGAGGATATTCGAGAATGTCCTACTGGGAGGTGACGTTGGGGTGGATGGAGGAGAGATTACATCTCTCAGCTGGCTCAGGAATGCCTTGGGAACTGTTCCCTAACATATTTTATGTATTACGATTTCAAACTGCAATATTGGACTGATTGTTAAATAGACTGAAGCAGTCAAAGCGCTTTATACAACGTGCATCATTCACCCATTCAAGCACTTTCTTTTTTTCTGTGCTTTCTATCGAACATTTACACAATGAACACAGCAGAGAATGACTTTGAGTTCAGTATCTTGCTGAAGGACACTAAGGTATGCAGACTGGACTACCCAGGGATTGAACCACCAACCTTCAAAGTAGCAGATTACTTGTTCTACCTCGTGAGCTACAGCCACCCCTGATAGATGTGAAATATAGATAGAAAGGAAATTGTGGAACCAAATGAATGAATGAAAAACTCAGCAGATACAAAATTAATTTAGGTTTGTCTTTTTTTCCCCAAGAGCTCTTTTTGTGCTTCCCCAACAACTAAAGACATGTAACTGTGTCTCCTGGGGTTGGTTTTCCCTGTAGCAGACCGAAGGCTGGTTTGGAGCCAGATGTGAAATACAACTAGAAAAATTTGCATTTCCTACGAAAATGCTGTGTGAATGCTGTAAAGCTGAAGCTGTCTGCTGAAAACAGCTGAAAATAGCTGAAGAAGCTGAAGTCAGTATTTGAAAAGTAGTTAAACTTCTAACCATATTGCAGAAGCATAAAAACTTAGCAAAAATATTTATGTAATATACTTGGCAAAAATAGTACAACATAGCAGAATTGTTGTAATTCAGCAGAAATGTTAATATTTAGCACAAAAATAACAACTTGGAAGAAATGGTGTAACAGCATAACTTAATATACAGCAGTCTAATAGTATAACTAGAAATGTAACATAGTATCAGAATACAGAAAAGTAATAACTTAAGCAGGAATATTGAAAATACAAAAAGGCCAGCTGAAAAAAGCTGAAGTTTCCTCACAACTACTTTTTGTATAACTGTGAAAAATTGGCAGAAACATTAAAAAAGCAAGAAGGAACAGTCGGCAGATACACAAGGGTAAGGTAAAAAAAAAAAATGACATGCCTAACCATTTTAACCACATAACCCACGTACAAATATGGATGCAAACATAAACCCAGATATACAAACATACACACACAAGGGCACACAGAGACACACACAGAGAATGGACTGTCCTGTGTGTTTCTATGACAGTCAATCAGTCTAAATCCACCAATGAAATGCTGCCCCCCAAAGAATAAAAATCACACACACACACACACACACACACACCGTAACGTGAACAGGGGCTGTTAATAGAGTTTCCAGTATGTTTCTGGGTCAGTCAAACAACCTGGAGCTGCTAAATTTGAATCCACCAATCAGAGAGGCTGTGTACTTTTTTCCCGCACAAACAGCTGCACCTGCTGCAGCCCTTACACACTCACAGACACAGAGAGACCCAGGCTTTCTGCAGTGTATTTCTCATACTGAGGTCCTTCTTAGACCGTTTTGTTCAGAAGTGATGGGGGAATCTTCAAGTGTTGGCAATTCATAATTAAAATGAGAATTAATATAGATAAATGACTTAGACGATTGGCTGGCTGAGAAGCCGTGAAGGCCCCCATATGTAAATTTGAGTGTTCCAGTCCTCACAGACGATTGTCTGGCTGTGGGAGACACACACACAGGATCTATGTCAGTCAACCAGTCTAAAGAGAGACCCCAGTAAACGGTCTCTCTCTCTCATTCACTCACTCACTCACACACTCTCACGTACACATTAACTCACACACACACACACAGAGCATAAAGTAAACAGGGGCTGTTAACAGTGTTGGGCAAGTTACTTTGAAAAAGTAATTTTAGTTACTAGTTACTTCTGTTAGTTACTGAGTTACAAGATTCTGAAAGTAATTAATTACTGAGAAAGTAACTATTGTGTTACTTTAAAAAAATGTTTAACCCTCTGGGCATTGTTGGGGAGAAAAAGAATACATGTAATGCTGTTACGTATTTAAAATACAAAATATGAGTAACTGTATTCCATTACAGTTACTGTTTAAAAAGGCGATATTTAGAATACAGTTACTTTGTTGAAATAAGTGGATTACATGGCGGTCTTTTCATATATTTTTCATATGTTAGGCTATGCCCTCTCTATTTCTGGTAATTCCACGCAGGTGGAAACCCAAACAAAACTTATTAAGAGGCTCTAATCCCTGTGTCTCCTCTCACGGCCAATTTCACTCCTATTTGCGACCACCATAAAGACGTGAAGAAATATTTTTTTAATTATTATTCAAAAAATGATTTAATATGAAGGCAATAGACAGAAGGGATGTCCAAATTCATGGGCTGCATCCTATTGAGGCCGCATTTGTAGACCAATTACGTTACAGCGACGCAACGCAGGCTGTCAAAACCCGTAGACTCCTCAGGATGTGGCCGACAAATGCGTCTTCATTTCTCCAGATTTTGAGCATGAGTCAGGTGTATCCTTCGTGGCCCACCATATCCCAGAATTCATAGCGCGGCCCATTCAATTCCAGTTTCCAACAATGGTGGCTGCTACTAAGTTTTAATATTGCTCTTCTTTCTGGGTCACAAAATAAACTTTAAAGATATTTTTAAGTGAGAATGTAGCTGTGTAAACTTCAAATATCTGCTCGGTTTATCAAGACATCACATATTTGCAATCCTGATGGTTTCGGAGACGTCTGAATGTAAATTTGAATGTGCCAGTCCTCACAGACAACTGGCTGGCTGGGGACCTGGCAGCCAATTTAGTAGGAATGAAGTAACTTAGCAGGAATATTGGAAAATCAATATTACCAGCTGAAAAAAGATGAACAAGGTAAACTTCCCTCAAAACTACTTGTTCTTTGCTTTGACAAATGTATTACAAGTTCAAAAACTCTTTCAAATTCTGACTGTAGAGGCTAGAGCAGTCATTCTTAGACCGTTCTGTTCAGAAGAGATGGGGGAATCTTCAAGTGTTGATAATTTACAATTAAAATATAAATTAGTAAAGATATATCACTTGTAATGTACCATAACTGAGTAGAGGCGAAGCGAACACTGCCTTGACTTACTCTCAAACAACGGTTTGTAACTTTAAATCTACATGCAGCATTAATATCATTCTTTCACCGTAATATACAGTAGGCTTTGGTGAACAGTTCAGGATATTTTCAGGACTCTATGGAAATCCATCAAAAAGATATGATGAGAGAAAAAAGTGCTTCATTTCCAGAGTTTGAAATCCGAAGAAATCTGAGCGAAGTACAGATTTCCTACGGTCAAACAAACGTAATTCATGGCAGAACAGTAATAGGTAAGAAAAAATTTCTTGAATCGTGGGTGTCAGGAGTGTCTGAAGATATACTGGCAAAAGCCTCATGTCTTAACTTCGCTTCATTGAGGAGATATGATGATTCGAAAATGCGTCTCATTACAGAATTCCAGCGGTGATTTCGAGCAATGTCTCCATTTCTATGGAGAGTTTTCAGACTTTGTGTTGATTTGCAAAAACTGTAACTCCCACAAAAATGAGAGTGACATTTTCTGAAAGCAGTAGCAAGAAGTTGTTTGGACAGGAAGAGAAAACTCAGAAAGGTCCAGTGGGCCACTGTAAGCCATCTGCATAGCAACCATAACAACCATTGCATTTTCTGAAAAATCACAATGGTGCAACTGAAAACTTGAAGAGGGATAAAAAATAAAATGGTAATAGATATGAAAAAGCTGAATTAGACATGAATAGCCCAATAATTTGAAAACATTTAAAATTTTGAATGGAGATTCTACGTGAAAGTATAACAAAGTAGTTAAGTTTCAAAAACAAGCAAGTTTTAGCAGAATTTTGGATTGCAATGGGACAAAAAAGGGGAAAAAGCTTAATATTTTAAAAAGTATAATAGTTATAAGTACCAAAAGATATAGCTGTAATGAGCAGAAATAGCAGAATATTGTGACATTTGAATGGTGAAAATCGGACAAAAATTTCGGAAGTGGTTAAAGTCCAAACAAACGTATGGAAGCAACTAGAGAATAAAGTGAAACAGGAACTCAGTAGCCTACAGCATTCACACAATTAATCACGTTTGAACAATCAGAGCAGCATTTCTTATCCGGGGAAAAAGTTCCAGTGGGGCAGGTCCAGAATCAGGAGCCACTTACATCAGGGGTGCAGGATTATCGTTACCAAATAAGACTTTATGAGTGAGCCTGAGTAAAAACATGAAATTAATGCAGCAGTGGGAAGAAAACTAATGATTTTTTCTCTTGAATTTCCATTTATAAAATGCCAGCTGGAGATAACACGGGTTAACATGGGTTTATTGCGGGCCTATTAGAAAGATGGCAGAGCAGACTTGTTTACAAGTCATGCCGACTCTGCACCAGCACAAAAAGCACCTGGGTTCATGTTGGCAGACACGAGGTATGTGTGATGTTTAAGGAATGTGGAAAAGGCCTCATGATCAGGATTTGTTCTGTGTGCAGGGACAGGAGGGTCTGCAAGTTTCTTTTTTTCTTCTTCATTTTTATGAATCTGTTTTGGCAGCATAAGAATGTGAGTCAATCATTTTTGGTATTATTTTCAAACCCCACCAATGAAACAGCTATTTTTCTGCGCCATATAACAGAAAACTGTATCACAATTTACCACAAGGACAATAAAGAAAACATAAACGTGATGAGCAGCCTGGCCAAAGAGTCTGGATAATGATGGCAGTGGTGCTGGTCATGGTGTTGTGGTGAAAATCAGTAATGTTTAGTTACTTTGAGGAAATGTAAAGCTGATTTTTTCCTCAACAGGTTAATATTTTATTGGTTTTCTTTGTGCAGCACATCTGGAGTCAGACCTGTGGTTGGAGAAACTGTTCTAGCAAATGTTGTTATACATTATTCATAGAGTCAGACCCAGAGAGGCCTCAGGAGAAGGAAACATCCAGAAAAAAAAATCACAAAAAAAGATCAATACAATGAAAATGGAATTAAACAGGAAATATTTGCATGTTTGCGCAGAGAAACAGCAGAATGTAAGTTTGATTTATGGATTTTTAGCATGATTTTTAACGTTTCTTCAACAATTTCAGTTCTTTAACTTGTAGTTGTACATCTAAAAGAAGAGACTGAAACTGCTGACATGATGTGTTGAGCTGAAAAGAAGGGTTGGACTACTTTGTTTTTACTGCAAAACTTTACCAGAGCTTAAAAAGTACATTTTGTTTTCTTCTTCACTTTGTCTCAATGTGTAGTCAGTGGACCAAGAGGGAACACGGGGCGCTGTCATTAGGAGACACACAGTTTATCAGTTTATCCTCTGGGATTTCAAGGGGGGGGGTGTTATGATTTGTTGAGGACACAGTTTTTGCCTCTGCACACCACCACAGTTGGTTTTACATCAAACAATTAAGATGTAACTGCAAACGTGGGAGTTTAATCTTTAATTCAAGGGTTTTTACAAAAACCTTTGCATTAACTGCTTTGGAATAACAGATACTTTTATGTACGATCACTTTTGCAAGATCTGGCCTAATCTGAGCAGAAACTATGACGCTGTACACTTCATAATTCATCCTGATGGTCCTATCAGCAGTCACATGATTAACAAACACTGGTGACCCAGATCCACCAGTGACAATGACACGCCTTGTTCTAACCGTGTTCTTGACATTGTTAGATGTTGTGAAATTGTTTTTGTGAACAATGGAAAGAATTCTGTGATCAAGCACTTCAGGCCAGTCCATTCATCGTGTTTAACAATGCACCAGACTGTTGATTTGGCCACTTGTAAAGTTCCTGCTCTCTCTCTGGTTGGCTTATTTGTTTTTTTATTTTTTCAGTCTAATGACGGCCTTACAGTCAAAAGCTATAAAATACAAATTCTGCACTTTGAGTAAACTTCAGATGCTTCATTTGTAATGAAGTAACAAGGAAGCGGACCTGACCGTTAAACTGCTTTGTCCTATGAAAACGTGAGACTGTGTATAGAAAGTATGGAGCTGCATGTACCCGTGAGACCAGGCTGCTATCATCCTGTAAAAAGAAACTAGATATGCAGGAAGGCAAAGTCAGGGAGACAGATCTGTGCACAGAAATTCAAAAGACATGAAGATTTATCAGTTTTGGGTTTTTCCTCATCGCTCTCTGCCTGCAGCTGTCAGTCTGGATATTATCACACTTCTCCTCCTCTGCTTCACTGAAACATATTCCTCTCTCCGTAGCCTCGTGTTGCCTCCTCCACCGACTGAACACAATGATCTCAGCCCTTTCTTATCAGCTCACAGGCTCGCACTCACCCTCCTACAACGTGTGTTTAAACGGCGTTAAATACACACTCTTTGGCCTCTTTGATATTTTAAAGCTTCTTTAAGTGACTTTAAAGGAGCAGGTGGGATTTTTTTCCTGCTTCGGTCCATTCTCTGTGAATCCTGTTTACATCACAGACCTGGCGAGTGCAGGTCAGTTTATTTGTTCAGACTGTTTGTCTGAGCTGCAGGTCGACGGCGGCTGTTCCTGAACAGCACGAAAAAATTTGAAGCCAGGTTTTATCACGTCGAGGCAGCCGTTTATTTAACTTTCAGCTTCATTTGAAGCACTACATTAATCCGCCAGAGTCAGTGATAAAAGCCAGCTGCATTTTTTAATATTTTTATATCAGATTCGGTTAATTCAACACTCTCCTGTCCATTTATAGTGTGCACTGAACCAGCCAACAGGTCTTTTAGAAATATTAAGTTAATTTCAGCTCATAATTTTCCAAATCGGTAGATTTATATTCTATATAGGAACCCTTTTGCTCATTTTAGTACCATTTTATAACTTTATTTTATTTCTCTATGACTGCTTTTTTTATTTTTTATTGTTGCCATTACAATTTTTATTCTCTTTGTTGTCATTTTATGTCACATGCTCTTTTTGTAAGGGGGTTGTGACAATTTTTTGCCGTTTTTATGGCTGTTTTGCACATCATGAGTCAGTCAGTTTGCAGTGTTTTTGTTCTACGTACCACTAACAGCTGCTGTCTTTGTTAAAACTGAGTCATGTGAACGCGTTACTGTAATCAGGTGAGCTCTGTGGCCTTCAGTCACTTCATGTTTTATCTCGTAGACTTTACAACCTGAAACTCTGCACACAGTGAGGGGTTGGGACTCTGTGGTGGTTTCAGGGTCATCGGTCTGTGTATTTGCTGATCATGTGACCACGCAGTCTGTTCAACCGGAAACGTTTTTTTCTTTTTCATTTGACTTCCATTTTCTTTGTTCTCAGCAATTCAATGATTAGTGTCTCTGAGCTCGAAAATCTTTCTGAGAATTTCTCCCCCTGCCCCTCCCTCCCAGAGGTTTCCACACTGGCTTAGATCAGTGTGTGTGTGTGTGTGTGTGTGAGAACTTGGTGAGCTACAAAAACAAACTTACAAATGTTTTTCTTTAACTTTAGTGATTAAAAAGGGAAAAAATAAGTTCGGAGCAGGATCGAGCTGAGATTAACTGGCTCTAAACAAGATTTAGGACTGGGACAAAGTCCACCAGTGCTTAACAAACATGCTCAGATAGGTGCACCTCAGAGTGCGTCCATTGTGACAAATTTAAAATAAAAACTAATTTCTGATCTGTTTCCTAGGATGGCTGCAGAAAATCATCATTTGTGCTTTGGTTCTGCAGTCATTTATATTTGGTAGTAGGGATGAGAGCAATGGTTATTGTAGAGAGCCGGTTCCCAGTAGTCCAATTCCATAACATTGTTAGTCTGCCTGCCTATCGATCCCGCTTATTGGTTCCTGCATTCACACTGCAATCAGCTGATTTCAGTTTGCGTGTCAGAGGAGAATAGTGACGCAGTCTGGAGCGTGGATGTGGACATTTATTTTTATTGCACAAAAGGACAGATCTCAGAGATGTGTGTCCTCATTGGGGATTTGTGTCAGTGTGTGGGGCTGTAGCCTCGGGTTTATATTGTTAAATGGTGACAGTGAGATATTGTGTTTCAGCTATTTACAGAGTAACATAAAAGTAACGAGTGTAATGAATTACTTTTCCCCCTTTTTCTCCAACACTGATCACAACAAAGAGGGGAAATACCTCAAACACGCACAGACATTTGACCACAGTATGCAATATCTGCATGAATGAATGAGCATCTTTATTGCTGCTTGGCAATGGTGGTGGTTCAACCCAATGAGAACTGATAATGAATCAAGTCGATAAGTGATATTGATAATACAATCAGAATCACTACATTCTTATAAACTCCCTTCCTTTGGTAGTATGGCTTGTTTATAGCTTCCCGTGCTGACACCGAAATGCATGACGCAGGGAGAGCACGCTATGCTGTCCTTCCGTGTACATATGTGAAAACCCCAGAGGCAACAATTGCAGAAGCACAGCACTCAGCACTCAGGTACGACATGTATTAATTCAGAAACAGCCATAGTAGGAGTGCCTGCGGTGGAGGTGGGTTGCATAGTGGATTGCACATGTGCAGCAACTTTACAAAGATTAAAGCAACTCAAAGATTACTTTCGTTAGGAAACTTATGTCAAAGGTCTTGAGTTTAATTGAGTTTTCTGTTTTGAAATGGTGCACGTTGTACTGTGCTGTGGTTTCCACAGTGCAAATTAAATTTTCTAAGAAACATCATTCAGTAGAACATGGACCTGGAAATGTTCGAGACACCGCTGGGTAACTGTTTGCTTTGGATTCCTGAATAAATAGATGGATGTCAGTATATTTCTTCAAATTTTATGTTTAATCATGCAGTTCCCCTCCTCCCCACTAACACTGCTGCTGGAATTACCTGCATCACTTATTCTTCATGCTAGAAATGGGAGCTAAAGTTCCCACACATCTTAGTCTCTGTATGTCTTGGCAGGTGGACACGGCTACTTTAATCAAGTGCAACATTAGTCTTAGTTTTGAGGACAAAATTACAATTATAGGCAAGTATACATTATACTCAAACGTTGCCCTGTCCAACCTCACCAACACGTTTCTGTGATGAGGTGTTTAGGCATCGATCCTGCCCTCACAGGACACCTTTAGGTGTCATACCGGAGTCAAAACCACATCCATGCTGTGTGCGAGTCGTTTGTTTCTTTGTTTCTACTCTGTGCTGACAGACAACAGTCATGTGACCACCAGAGGTCATACCAGCACCCTGCAGATGGTGTTAATGTGGTTTGACTGTGGGTCTTTCTGCTTCTTCATTTAGCTGCGCCAGCTGGTAGTTCAGCCAAGCAGAGTGAACAGGCCTCAATTATTAAAACTGAAGCACATGTATTATTACACAGCAGCGAGGAGAGAATGCACAGTGTCGGCTGAAGTCTCACAGTTCTGAGTAAATCCTATCCTAATGGTTATTTGTACTTTTTGGAAAAGTATTTGGGAGGTTTCAGAGTTGTTATTTTTCATTTCAACTCAGCTCTCTGTACCAAAAATATCATGATTTGTCCGGGTGATGTCTGACCATGTGACCTCCCTCACTCCCTCCTTTCTCCAGCTCCATCGCTGATGTCCCACCGGTTCGTGACGGTGCGTCGTGGCAGCCCGGCAGCTCGCAGCGGGCAGATCCAGCCCGGAGACCAGCTGGAGGCGGTGGAGGGTCGGCCGGTCGCAGGTCTACAGCACCGAGACCTGGCCCAGATCCTGAGGAGAGCCGGGAACACGCTGAGACTGAGCATCACTCCTCGAAATCGTATGAAAGAATACAGATACACTAAAAGCACTAATATAGTTACAGTAAGGCCCGTAACTGTAAATAAGCCACTTATAAGCCAGCTTTCTTCTGATTGGTTACATCAAGTAAACAAAGCAACTGAGCAGCAGGTGGGGCTTCTGTGCTCACGTTAAGGATATCTGTGGCATCTTCCATAAACAGTCGAAAGGATTACTTGTACACACGTCGACCTCAGTGGCTGAAGCTTTCGCATCAACAGTTGAAACACATATGCAGGGCAGCTGGTTCTGGTTTCTTCCTGTTAAAAGGGAGTTTTTCCTTCGCCAAGTGCTTGATCTAAAGGGGTCGTGTGATGGGGTTTCTTTATAATATTGTAAGGTCTTTACCTTACAGTATAAAGCACCTTGAGGGGACTGTTGTTGTGAATTGGCGCTGTATAAACAAACTGAACTTTAACTACTAAGCGTGTGAAACAGGAGGATTCATATTTTGAATATTTTCTAGCTTCTTGGACATTGTGATCTAAAGTTAGACACAAAGACATCACCCCAGCAGTATTATACTTTATACAGTATTTGTATGGCGTCTCCCCAGTCAGACACTAAAATATTTCTCTTAGAATAATATTGCTTCAGCCTTTAATATCTCTGCCTCTCCCTGTATGACAGCTGGGATAGGCTCCATCCCTCCTGCAATCCTGAATTGGATAAGCGGTTATGAAAGTGGATGGATGATGAAATATTTTTCTTAAACTGCTTAAATGAACAAATGTTGCACTGAAAGATACCACTTATCTTTTACATCTTGATTGCCTCATTTTTAAATGTGATGGTAAATAGAGTCATCTCATCTCCTTTCTTGTCTTTATCACTTCTTCCAGATTCCTCTTCCGTGACTGAAGCCGCAGATCTGGACATAGATGGTCGGATGATAAAAGGACCCAGAGGGAGGTCAAAGGTCAGTTTAACTTTTGTTTTGTTGTGGTATTACTTTGATTGGCGACTGTCATCTTAAGCCTTCTTCACACATGAATTGCAGCCCTGAATTTTTTCTTGACATGTGGTGCATGTGAGTGCACAAATGACCAGGTGTAGGTGTTGCACCAAAGTGCAATTAGTGCACCTCCTGCGCATCCTACCAAGGACAGGAAGCACCACCTAAATCAGAGCGTTTCCAGTTGTGCAAAAGTGTCTGAAGCAGACCGCTTCCTGCTGTGTGCTACATTTGTCTGACGTTTACACTGGAACACAGATGTACTGTAAGATTGTCATCAAAGAGGTAGTACTGTTTAGTATCAGCACTATTATCTGTCTGTGTCCTTCAGGACGAGTCAAAGTTCTACACCGTGGACCTGGAGCGAGGTCCTACGGGTTTCGGTTTTTCTCTGAGGGGAGGCAGTGAATACAACATGGGACTGTATGTACTCGGGCTGATGGACGGGGGGCCAGCCCAGCGCAGCAACAAGATACAGGTACACATGTACTCATACTTTATTTAAATACACATATGCATGCAAAATGCAAAATCTTGTTCATCATTTTAGATTTAGTTTCAGGCTAAGGTTTCACTCACTAGTCCAGCTGTTTCACACAAAAAGTCTTAGTGAGGAGAAGGGATTCTTGTTTTCATTGTTAAAGAGGTGCTTTTTATTTTAACAATAATCTAATCTGCTGATTAAAACCCTTCATTAAATACTTGAATGCAGGTGAATCTTATCTAAGGGGAAAATAAAATCTCTACACCTTAAACATTAATGCCAGCTGTGAACAGACAGACCAAACGATCAGGCATACATTTAAAACATTTGGACATATTTCAGGAGCTGATTAAATGAATGCGATGAAAAGTCTTTTCCTGACTCAGTAGAATAAACTCTGACAGTGAGCCTGATCCAGCATTTTCTCAGAGTTTTCGTCAA
Organism: Hemichromis elongatus; assembly: GCA_015108515.1. NCBI lineage: Eukaryota > Metazoa > Chordata > Actinopteri > Cichliformes > Cichlidae > Hemichromis > Hemichromis elongatus. The sequence continues at coordinate 65,576 of VUQR01035962.1, forward strand.
CTGTCCGATTAGTAGATGAAACCTTCTACGTGCTGAGATGCAGGAGAGAAGCCTCACCGGCGTTACTGCGTTTGTGCTATGCAGAGATTTAAAAATATTCAAAAAAATCTACTGATGATTTGTTTGCAGTAACTCTTTCTGTGATCAGTCATATCTGGTATTGTTAAAACACAGCACAGCTGAGCCAAAACACTGACCTCACAGACGAAGTTGGGTGTCGGGTAGCGACAGTCCAAGTCTGCAGTGGCGAGGACTTACCTCAGGCTTGTTTAGGTCTGACAAGCTTCTGAGGATTTAAATGATCTGCTGCTCGGAAGCTCAGAAGTCTAAGAGTCCAATTCTTGGCTGGTTTAAGGTAACTCAAGATTTGTGTTAAAAAATGGAGACTCGGAGTTGGTGTGATTGATGCTTGATCCGGTTTAAAAGTGTTTCCTATATGAACTGGACTTTGGACACAGTAGAGCAGCAGGAAATGCAGCGGAGACGTTTCCACTCAGACAAACGTCGCTCGGGATCTCCTTCACGTCGTTCTTTGTGATATTAAACCTTCTGAAATATTCAAACCTTCACTTTGTGCCTGCAGCTCTGAGACTCAGAGCATCAAACATTTAACATCGCAGCTGCTCACAGCGTTCTACCTCCTTTAAAATTTTCCACAAAAAAAAGAACTTCACAAAATGCTCTACAGCAGTCATTCTCAAACTGTGGTACGTGTACTATTGGAGGTACGTGGGATCCCTCTAGTGGTACACGGGACGTTTTCCAAAAAAAAAAATCTTAAGATTAAATAAAACAACATGAAGTTTTGAGGGATTTGTGAAAAATTAAAATGTACAGCTCTGCTATCACTTGCAACATAAACGAGGACAAAAAACTAAACAGCAGTGACATTTGTAGGGTTACTGAAGATGGGCTAGCTGGTATATAATGATGTGCTATGTTAGTATAACATTAACACAGTGAAGCTGGAGGATGAACGCTAACGTTTTTCCACTCGATAAAAGTTAATGTGAGGGTTCCCAATGGTTTGGAACAAATGCAATCGCATGGCAGGATGCTGTAAACTGACCAATCCTCAGTCAGGAGAACAACTGAGATAATCCATCCAACATGGGCTGGGCTATAGTTACAGTGTAAGGGTTTAAAAACTGAGCTTTAAAATGAACAGTGGTAATAAAAACCGAGAGAGGCCGACAGTGATGACTGACTATTTTTAAGGGCTTGTTCAGATAAATAGTACAAGATACAAAGCATTCAAACATGTTAAAACCACAATAGCCTTAATAAACTCAGAGTAGTTTGGACCGGAAGCAGGGTTCATATGTCATCACTTAAAGACCAGATATCCCACCTGCTGTGAATGTTTTAATGCAGTACAATTGTTTTTATTTTCACTTGATACTTCCTGTTTATGACAGTAAAAAATAAATAACATTCATATAGTAAATAAAATTGTCTCATGTAAATTGTATGTTGTGTTAAATAGGGCTATACTACTGTACTTTAATGTCAGCCATATAGGGAGGTACATCAAGAGCCATATATTTTATGAGGTGGTAATTGTGAAAAGTTTGAGAACCACTGCTTTACAGCAAATGTAGCGCCCCCCAGAGGCCGAAACATCCAAGCATTCTGAACAGTCCAAATCCTGATGACTCAAACCACCTGAATGTGTCATGTTTGTCCAGCATCCGTCAAACACAAGTTGAACGTTTTTAAATGTCACGGAGCTGGATTATAAAATGGATAGTAAACAAAAGTAAATTAAAGTAAAATTTTAAACAGTTTAAGCAGCTTTAGCACTTTAGATCTAAGAAGTAAAATGTTGGACTGAAATAGTAATTGTAATCTAATCTGTAATTGTCCCCCCGATGTCTTACTGCTGAATTTAGTTTTCACTACTGTCGGTTTCCTCAACAATCTACACAAACACTTTCAGTTCTGATGATTGTGCATGCTCCCGCAGACAGAGGATGTTTGTCTGTCCCTGATATGACATATACTTAGTTTTTTGCTTTATGCACTTTCCTCCTGATGGTAAACAAGGTGTCACCATGTGTTGCAGGTGTCCGACCAGCTGGTGGAGATAAATGGAGACAGTACAGCAGGAATGACTCACAGTCAGGCCGTTGAGCAGATCAGAAGAGGAGGACATCGGATCCACCTCGTCCTCAAGAAGGGAAACGGATATGTGCCCGACTACGGTGAGACTTCACAGGACGGACTTCAGCTCTGTTACACATGACACATAGCTGAGAGAAAACTGGGAGACATTCTCTCTGCTAAGACTTCAGTTTCTCTCGTTTAAGTTCTTCTTGATCCTTTCTGAATTCTTTAATCCTTTATATCTTTTAATCAAAATGGCACACGGTGAAGTTTGGCCCCAAAGCATAGATGGATCACTGAGCCGCTCTGGGCACAATCATCATCAAACAATCGCTAAAGACCTCCAAACTTAACGTGGCCTTCCGATTAGCTCAAGATCAGTGCATAGCAAGCTTCCTGGAATGGGTTTCTATGATTGAGCAGCCACATCCAAAGCTTACATTACCGAGCGCATTGCAAAGCGTTAGATGCAGTGGTGTGAAGCGCGTCGCCACTGGACTCTAGAGCATGGAGACATGTTCTCTGGAGTGACAAGTCAAGTGCTGTGACCAAAATCAGGGGCTGCATCCTGAATTACATGATTAGTTCATCATCGGGCCTCTGGAGAACTTCAAGACATGTTGAGGAGGTCATTTAGCCATTTAAATCAGCTGTGATGGATCAAAGACGCATCTAAAACCTGCAGGACACCGGCCCTCGCGTCCTGGAGTTGGGGACCCCTGCTCTAAATACTCAGCTTCAGAGAGTTTTTTTTTTTAAGGCTCTTCATGATGTCATCAAAAAAAAACACCTGTCCTAATAGGGTCAGAAGGACAGAAGCCCCTCCCACCAGGTTTTATAAAAAAGGGAGGAGTTAAAACATTTGTTTATGTAGGACGAACTGTGCAGCTGTAGCCCAGCCCACTATAAGATAAATAAGGATTATTTTAAATTGAGAGTTATGCAAAGCTACTCTATTAGAGTTTAAAATGTAAATGTTTAGATAGAAATGAGAAGATGTTCATGAAGATTGAGTTAGGAAGGCTTTTGTAAAGTCCGCCCTCATCCCTGACCTTTGACCTGCTTCCTCGGCTCTCTCACCGTTTGACTTAACTCTTATTTTGACTCTCTTTTCCTCTCCTTCCTCTCGTTTTTCCTCCTCCTTTTCCTCCTGCTCAGTGGAGCTCTCCAGCCTGTCTCTCTGTATGACCAACTCTAAACAGGGGGAACCCTGCTTCTACGTGATTGGACGCACTGAAAACTCGCGGTTGGTAACTCCGTGCTTTCCCATCAGGTTTTATTTCTTTCGCTTTCGCTTCATCAATCCTTCATCTTCCCTTATCATCAGCAGCTGCAATCTGCAGCACTTTAGTCACATGTGAATAGCCATCAGATTACTGTACTCAGTATCTTAAGTGTTATTATCGAGCTAATCATTTAATATTAATAATGGGAACTTCAATTTTTTTCAATTCAGTTTTCACTGAGCTCTATTCAAATAGAAATACCGGAATCTGATTGTTGTTCTTTTAAAAAACTGCAGACAGTGTTGTGATAGGCTGGTATGACCCGGCAGAGTGGTCATATGATTAAATGTTAATATGATGGTTGCAGTAGTGTTTAGCTTTGCATGTAAAACACCACACATATAGGTCCAGTAAGTACTGGTAGCTAGTAACCATGACAGTTTTATATTGTTGCTGTTTAATGTTTAAAGGTACATTACCGCCATCTTCTGGTGGTAGTAGCACATTACATCCAACCAGGTCCCAGTAAAACCCTGACTGGCTTCATGGTGTAGAGGTTGAAATATTTCTTACATGCAGAAGATCCCCGGTGTGACACGGAGAAGTGACACAGGCTCAACTCCAGGATTCACAGGCCGGAGTATTTACTCTTAAAAGAGCAAAGTACCTCCTAATATTACTTTTAAAAGACTAAAAAAATGTGCCATCAGGTTGGTCATTTACACCAGGAACAAGAGGGGTGCCAAATTAAGAGCTAATGTTAGCGAGCAGATTTAGATACCTAATTACTGCTAATTAAGAAATATTTAAAATAAGTAATTGAATTTCTCTGACCAGAACTGAAGCACAAACTTCATGGAGGGAAGATTTTGCCTCACAGCAGGCCCCATTATTTATCTGTTAATTTCATTAAAAGGCATCAACACCACAAACACAGCTGAGGCTTCCAGTTCAGTGGCTCATGATGGGAGAGGTGAGGCCCAGCAATCATTTGGATACACAGGCACACCTGTCCACCACAATAGCCACACCCCTAACTTTAAGGCTTAAAAATTCAAAGAGCAAAGTTCAAAACCAAGTTAAAAAAAATTTGAATACTTTCCTTTAGACGAACTGCAGCTTTTGCACCTCAGCTTAATTTTTCAGCACAAAGTTTGCATATTTGTAGTGATAGAGAATGTGTATGTTAACACAAGAAATAGAGATATAAACCTTTATTCAAACATGCTAAAATCCTAAATGTTTCCATTTTCATATTTTGGCTACATGATCATGAATCTCTCATTGCTTCATTTGTCCTGGTTGGTTTTGGTTCAGAGTCTGAACACAAAGCTTCGCTCCCAGACTTTCATATTAGACCCTGATTTTTTAAAAAAGGGAACATTAACGGTGTTGTGCTCTCCAACTGCCTGTTGGTCACTTTGGTAATTTTTTTGACAGAAGAAAAACTTACTTAAAAAAAAAGAAGTAATAACCATGATAAGTACTTACAGATATTCAGAAAATATTCTGTCTCTGTTTGTCCATCAGGCCCTGAGGAAGGAGCCCTCTCCCCCTCCTCCTCTTCACACATCGAGGAGCTGGATATGGATATGATAACCATGACAACTGCCTCTCTTAGCCAGGACATGAGAGGAGGACGTGGTACAGGAGATGGGGAGAGGAGGAGGAGGAGAGAGAGAGAAACCAAAAGAAGAACAGGAGGAATAGGATTAGGGCCTTCTGTTCTGGACCTGGACCTAGTGGAGGAAGAAGCACGGGTGCTGGAGAGGGGATGGCAAGAGAAGGAGGAAAGGGAGGAGAGGAAGAGAAGAAGTCAGACTGTCAGGCAGATGAAGCGGGTTGACCACAAGGAGCAGGGGAGGAGAAGCAGGAGCTTACCCAGGAGTGATGCCCGCCTCAGGGACTCACCTCTGTCAGAGGAGTCCAGAAGAGGAGGGGGAGAGAGGGAGAGGAGCAACCGCCATGCAAAGCATGCTGGGAACTCGGCTGAATCTCAGAAGGCTGCATTCTCATTCCTCATGCCGCTGGACGATGACAGCAATGACAGACATCTTTCTGACAGCGAATCAGCAGCCAGTTTTTCAGAGATGAGCCTATCAGTGGCAAGCATGAGGGAGGAGTCTGATTGGAGTAGAGCTGAGTTGCCATTGCATGATGGGAACGCCCCAGGCCCTTGGCTGAAGCCGAGCACGCAGAGACTGACGCAGGTGCTGACGGGCAGTCAGATCCGTGAGCGGGGACTAGTGGGCGGGCTCTCTCTCTGATTGGCCAGCTGTGAGGGCATTCTCCTTTTTTATTTGCTGATATTTTTTTTTATTGGCTACTTAACAAGGGCTTTTTTGATTGGCCTGCTGGAGAAAACACGCCTCCTTCTGTGTCCAATTGGATGACCGCAGAAAACTCTGTTTCAAATTGGCTGTTGGGTGTCATAACAGCCACACACAGACCTGCCGAACCTACACCTTTAATATTACCCATCATGCCTCAGTACATCCTGAGACCTGTATCATGAAGCTATATCGGGCCACCATCGCCCTGTCACACAATTTTAACCGTCCACTTATTTTATCTTCATCTCCAGATTCTGTTTTATTTCTACTTGATTCGAATAACATCCTAATACAGGTTAGGGTTCGATTACAGCGATTACAACATTCACCAAATCACCTGAGCTGCCTGTGGACAGCTGAACTCTTTGTGATACAGGCTCCTGGTCTGCAGACCTGAGGTGACGTTTCAGTGTGAAACATCACGTCTGCGTTTCATGGCTTCATCACAATCATCTTCACTTGCATCCTTCCGACTTCAAAATCGTATGCAAACAACATCCGAACCGAACAACGGCGCTGTTTCGTGATTCTCTCTGTGTAATCTGAGCATGTGAATATGACTGGAATGATTTTTTTATTTTTATAAAGGTGAACGTGTAACAAAATTATTATAATGATACTAGAGATTACATAGAACCACAGATTTGATTTGCCTGCTTGCTTGTAAAAAGGAAAATAACCTGATGATATAACAGAGCCATACACACGCGCGCACACAGATGTCAGGTCCAGCTGTGGTCCTGTCGGCTATCGACGAACACAACATCACCATGGCAACATGGCCTGTCTCTATAGCGACAGCCGCGGAGGAGCAGGACGACCTGCAGCTTTGGATCATAACAAGTGCCTCGTTTTGTTTCAGCCTTCGTCCTGCAGACTGTCGCTTTGCTAAAGCTGCAGGCAGAGACGCACACCGCCACTTCCTGCAACACGTCAAACAACGCCAAGACCTTTCAGACACCAAAATATCCCATCATGCAACAGCCAATACTGAGTTTAATGCATTTATAATTGAGACATACTTGAGCTAAGAATCAGTTTGTGTGCCACAAAAACAAAACGACCCCTCGTGTCATCTGAATGTGTCCTCGCCTTAACTCCACAGGTCCCAAAATTAGGGCGCTGACTAATTATTTTCACTACTGATTCATTTTTATTGAAAATAGTCAAAAGATTCTGCTGGGACTTGTTCAACCCATAAATGCATTTTCAGTGGCCTTTTATGGGTTTTCTTGTTGAGAGATGTTTAATTTACATCAAGCGAATCAAAGGAAATCCAGACTTCTGGACAGCAGAGGCATCAGAAAATCTGGCATTTGGGCAACTAATTAAATGTGTTGATTGATTTTATAGCTGTGTTTAAACAACATGAACAAAATGTACACATGCAGGACCTAATACAGGCCTCATCTGTAATCTATAAAATCTCTCGAGTTTTGTTATTTTATCATAAAGTAAACTCGTCAAATTCTGAGGTTAATGAAGTATGAAGTAGATGCAGCAGATGGCCCCGCCCCTCCCTGAGCCTGGATCTGCCGGAGGTTTCTTCCTGTTAAAAGGGAGTTTTTCCTTCCCACTATCGCCAAAGTGCTCTATATGTGTTTTATTGTATTATCTACCTTACAATATAAATCACCTTGAGGTGACTGTGATTTGGTGCTATATAAATAAAATAAAATTGAATTGAATTAAAGTAAACCTAATAATGCTAACTGATAATATTACTGAAAAGAACAGGAAAAAATCTTGTTTGTCTCCCAGATGTCAGAATTTGCCGCTTGTCTTTGTCATACTTGAAGGTAAATTAAATATAAGTGGGTATGTCAGATATCTACACCCTTTTGTCATTTTATAGACAAATCAATGCGACCAACACCGCAGCCCTCGACATTTGGACTGAGGGTTAGTGTGCACTACAGAGATGTAAATAATATTAAATTAACAGATAAAACCAAAACACTGATTAATGTCCACAGGAGAATGTGCATTGACGTGATGTGAGACTGTCAGGCGCACTGACACAAGTATGCGTGACGTTCAGAGAATTTCAGCCTAGAAATTCAAGCCGAATAGTGCAAACAATCATGCACACCGTTGAATATCATAGAGAAGAAACAGCGTCTAGATTTTTTTGTTGTTGTTCATGTAGCAGGTTTTTTAAGCCACATTTAAAATTTTTATTTTAAAGAATTATTCATGCAAGAGTAGTTTATCTAAAGAAGTAATAACTCTAACAACATGGTAAGGCTCCTTCTAAGGGGGGACCTATTCTGCCTTCCCTTTAGGTTTCATAACAAACCAAAGTATTAAACATGTCAAAGTAAAACACGGAAGCCCCAAAATATTTAGAAATTTGTAAAATTATTGATAAAAAATTTTTTTTTCTACTTTCACAATAAAATCGGCCCATCACAAGGAAGTGGCTGTACAAAGGAACAGCGTAAGATCGGTAAAAAATTATTTTTTTTCAACGATAAATCCTGAGTCCCCGCATAAAGACCAAGAGCTGGAAATGAGCAGAATAGGTCTCCTTTCAGAATCACACCTAAGAAATGTAAAGTTTTTAAAATAAAAGATTATATGATGTAAAAAAAATAATAATAATAAAATGGTCACTGCTCTCTGCGGACAAACTGCAGAACAGTGTTTTCACACCGTATTTGTTGTCATTTATCAGCTGATCTACAGTACGTGCTCTCGCTGATGCCCAGTGGCAGATTAACTTAATGTTATCGGTTTGTGTATCTAAACTCATCCAAAGACTGTTAATGAGATCAAGAAGCTTCACTCTGTAACAAAGCTGTAAAACGGTTCGTTGATTAGACCGAAGAATGAAAACTGTTTGTTGTCCAGACCCTAAAATGAAGTTTGTTGGGGTTTTTCCTTTTTGTAAATTTTATACTTTGGATTGTTTAAACTATATTTTAAAAACATAACTGTGAGGCGAGGAAAGTTCTTTTATTTCTTCATAGACAAAACTACTAATCCGAAGCATTATTTAGCAGGTTGTTAATCAATAATAAAAAGAACCGTTAGCTTCTTTTTGACAGAGTGAAACTTCATCCTCCTCCTGCTTGTGTTTCAGGCCAGTTAATCTTGATGTCAGATCTATATTTGAGCTGATCAGGTTCACAGCTTTATAAAGGGAATATGTTGCTTGGGAAAAAAACAGGGTGTATATATCAGATTCAAAAGCACCTGTTCTGTTTCAAAGATGAACATTAAGCCTTCCCTGTAACACGCGTTTCCTTCTAAATTCACTGTTTGTTTGTTTGTTTTTTAAGGTAAATAACGTCTGGAAACAGCTGGACTATTAATGATTAACCTCACAGTAAATTTAAGAAATATTTTCAAATATGACTTCAAATACAGATAATTATTTAATTATTTCCATTACATTGATTATCGATTTGTAAGTAGCAAATCATACATTATTTTCTATTCAAAGCAAGCTTGCTCATTGAATCTATTACATAACAGGCTTGCTGCTGCATAGAGGAGATAATAACCACTTAACCCTTTATGATGCCTGAAGTCATATTTGCAACACTAATGCAAACGTTATATATATGGTAACTTCACTGACCTTAATTTAAAGCTTATAAATGAAAAAAAAAGAAAGAAAAATTGTAAAAAGTATTTTTAATGCATGCCCTGTAAAGGGTTAATCTAAGTATCAGTTCACAAATACTCAGGATTCAGAGCCTCACTGAGGTCACCACAGAAAATCCCTTTTTATGCTGACGACATTTCACTTCAAAAATCTGCGTTTCTTTTTTTCTGAGCTGTTTATCTTTCTAGATGTTTTTTTGTTTTTTTTTTGGTGAATTGCCCAATTTTGCAGTTTCTTATAGGAACTGCAGGATTTAGTACGGTGGCCCTGAGAGGCCAAACGGACTGCAACTTCAGAAAACACTTGCAAAAAGAAAAATGCTGCAAAAAGAAAAATGCTGCAAAAAGAAAAACACTTGCAAAAAGAAAAATGCTGCAAAAAGAAAAATGCTACAAAAAGAAAAACACTTGCAAAAAGAAAAATGCTGCAAAAAGAAAAATGCTACAAAAAGAAAAACACTTGCAAAAAGAAAAATGCTGCAAAAAGAAAAACGCTGCAAAAGCACACACAACACAACGGAAATAGGAAAAGACACAACGGAAATGTTCCTGGGGAGACAATAAACCGACGGACCAGTTGCGCGAACCATGCGCAACATGCGCGAATATGTGACAGTATTACATGTATTTCGTTACTCCCAAACACTGCAAACATATCTGTAGTATTATTAGAATCATGAGATTACAACACATTTACCTCTCCTCCACTTCTTTGAAGTGTCTCCCAGTCGCACTGGTTAGCATGTTTTGGTTCGCGCAACTGGTCCGTCGGGTTATTGTCTCCCCAGGAACATTTCCGTTGTGTCTTTTCCTATTTCCGTTGTGTTGTGTGTGCTTTTGCAGCGTTTTTCTTTTTGCAGCATTTTTCTTTTTGCAAGTGTTTTTCTTTTTGCAGTCCGTTTTGCCTCTCAGGGCCATTTTACTTATAGTACTTATAGAGGTTTAGATTAAGTCACTTCAGGCAAAATAAATAC